>JANHAO010004619.1:0-23890 GCA_026873985.1 Saraca asoca | reverse complement strand
ATGCAAATATTGCATATCACTGCCACCACTTGGGCAACTGCCATCCCTCAAGAAGCTATATGTTGGTGGGATGGAATTATTGGAGGCTGTTGGTCCTGAGTTTTATGGTGAAGTAGGAGGTTCCAGTTATTCACTTCAACACTTTCCACCTTTGGAGTGTTTAGAATTTGCAAATATGTCAAATTGGGAGGAATGGCTACCACCGTTTGAAAGTGAAGGCAGCAAATTTCCTTTTCCTTGTCTTAAAAGTCTCTGCTTACGTAATTGTCCTAACCCGAAGGGACAATTGCCATAACATCTTCCTTCCTTGACTAAATTTCAGATATCAATATATTATCAACTCCAGACAATGCCTTCTATTCTGCAATGGATTGCATCAATTAAAAAATTTATAATTGAAAGAGAGTTCCAAGGATCATTTCTAGAAACTGGTTGTCAGTGCTTACTGGAAGACACTTCCATTAAATACTGCAACAACTTGCAGTCTTTGCCAAAAATGATTGGGAACAGCAATTGTCTTCAGATCTTTATCCCTTCCATCTCTTACTTCTTTTCCAAAGATGGTCTTCCCACTTGGTTGACATCACTTTCTATCAGGCACTGTAAGGATTTAGCATTCCTGCCTCATGAAACGTGGTGCAATTGCAAGTCAATTGTAAGTTTGACCATATTTGACAATTGTGATTCACTTGTGTCCTTTCCATTAGACTATTTCCTCTGGGAATTCCTGTGGTTCACTTATTTTTTGAAGCTCCTGATATAGCGTTCATGATCTTGTTAATTCCTTGCATAACGACCTATCTTAACAACATTCTCACGTTTGGCAGAATTTGTGAAACTTCTGGTGGACTGCCCAGTTCCTCCAAAAAGCTGAGTATCAAAAGATGCCCATGCCTTGAGCATATGACAGAAGATGTGAAGGACCGCAATGATCTCATCTTGAACAGCCACCCATTTAACTTGTATGCAGTAGGAGTTCTTACAAGTAGATAGGCTGCCCAAAAGCAAAGAAGCAAGGCATTAGAGTCAGAGTTAGAAATTTTGATAGGCGATTGCAGATATTCCTGCCATACTATGCATTTTTCAGAAGCATCTGAATCTCGTTTCCTATGAAAATTAAATAGAACTTCTCGTGAAGATGAATGAAGCTGTCATACTACCTTATAAGCTACGAGGAATGTCAGTGAGGTATGCTGATTGCACTATCTTCTGCTTTTGTGCATTCTGAATAACCTTTCTCATCAACACCATGGAAAATATATGCCTATGCTCCTTGACCAATATTTTTCTTGTCCATTCATTAATCAATATTAAACACTACTTTAACAGATCTATATACTACCAATGTTGGATCTGGAGTTTGTGCATTCCTGAAAATTTCTGTTGATTTTTCATTTGAATTCCTTTTTACATATTTCATCATCCTTTCTCTTCCTCTCACAATTCCTGCAGTGGATATTCCAGAATTTCTTTTCTACCTACTGGTAACTTCTTCTTGTGATATATGAAAACAGATAATTTTTCATCATCTGTTCACGTTTGTTTCTGCCTGTTTTCGTAACATGTGGTCATTTCCTTCGTAACTTTGTGGGCTTATACTGTCACTCAATTTAGACCTCTGGGAAATACTCTACTAGGTTAATCTCTTTACAATGTGGTACTAGGTCTGACCGTTTGTCTGCTCGATATTGTTGTGACCGTTAAAATTATTATAATTGCATCTGTCACTGCATGCAATCCAGGATAGGTATGACAAGAATCTTGTAATCTTAATGAATTTTGTATAACACAATGCATGATTCATCTTCAGGATAGTTAAATCAACCACATATATAGACTCTGAAATGACGCTGGACTTCAAGATGAGAAAGGGCCTTCAAGTTCTCACCTTTAACAGCTATTCATTGTATGGAGTCCTATCCAGAGGATGGACTATCTGATATTGAACAAGTGTCTTCTATAAGAAACAAGGCATTAGAGTCAGAGACATTAAGATGGAATGAAGAACTAGTACTATGATTTCCAGAAGCAGCAGAGGCTAATGCTTGGTAAAAATTAACATAACTTTCTATTTCAGTACTGATACTATATATCTTTGGATTGCATTTGTATTTCCTGCTTTGGGTCTTTCAGAAATTCTTTTTGTAAAAAATAAAATAAAATAAAATATATTCTTTCCTGTCTATAAACAATGAGATTTTTCAACTTTTCCTAACTATTTTAGAGCATGTTGTCATTTCCTTCTCCACATTATGTGTACTAAACTATCATTCAGCTTAGACCCTTGAGAATTGCTCCCATAAAGCTATAGTTTTATATAACTCATTATTTGCACAGTTAAAATGTCCATATAATAAAAGATAAATACCTTTTTAATTTGTCGATTTATAATGATTGTTTACAAATTCTTATTCTTTTGTGAACCTTTTTACAAGTACATATCATATAAATTGATTTAAAACTATGAAATTCTATAAAACTATGTTATATTAAAAATAAAATTGAAATACAATTGATCTGTTTATGGTATGTCTTGAGTTTATTTTGTCCAACTGCTGTTTAAAATATAAAAATTGACCTACCTAAGAGTTGCTTTGTTGACACTTTATTCAGAGAGGTGAGCATTGGTCTGAGATTTCTCATATCCCTGTCATAATAATAAATGAGCAAGTGATAATATGAGATTCCAGCTACTTTGATAGGGGTAAGTCTATTGTCAATTTTCATTCAATTGATTATACTAGCAAATTCATTCATCAAGTCATCATTCTTTTTAACCTATCTATTTTGTATTTAATAACAAAATATTTTACTCATTTAATTGCTTCTCACTAAGCTTTTTAAGGTCCAAACTGATTTATTTCAACTGTGTTATTACATGTTCATGGTGTGGTGTCAATTGGAATCATTATAGAAAATACTACAGTATTTGGCCTTTTGAGCAGTTTTTGTATTTTAGCTATAACTTGAGGTACAATTATCCAATTAATGTGATTCTTATCTTCTAGGAAAGATAAAACATAGTTCTACAACTTTCATGAAAACCTCTATGGATGAGTCTCACAATTGGATATATGAAGTTAGAGCTCAATCTAAAACCATAATGCTATCTCAGTTCTATCTCATGCAGCCTAACCTTTGAGCACTCATAAGGCAATATCTAAAATTGTAGAAGTTCAAATAAGATCAAACTAAGCCCAAATGGAAGTTAAGACACAAGATTCTTATGAAGATTTCCAAACCTAAATACATCATTTTGGGCGTGAAAATTGAGCTACAAAAAAAAGCAGAATACTGATAAGATGGGCCTTTGAAGAATTTGATTTTTAGGAACCAATTGATATGAAACTTGAGCCCAATGACTATCCCTTGCACTAGCTCTATATTTAACCAGCTATAAGTCAGTGAGTTAGTAAAAAACTAGAGAAGCAATCTACAATGGTACATTTCACACAAAGGGAGTAGTAGTAGAAGATGTCAGTAAGCAACCAGCTTTTCATGATTGCTCATACTCCACCAACCAACAGCTAGCTTCTTTTCCTAGTTAAGCACTCTTCAATTGGAGTTTTTTAGAGAGAGTTTTAGAGAGTGTAAGTAGGAGGTGGTTGTTCTTCTTTTCTCTGTAATTTTGTCTTCCATTCATGGAAGGCTAGAAACTTGTAATCAGTCCAAGGGATTAACAGCTTGAAGATTAATGTTGAGATCTTGCTTTCACTTTGCAATTCAATTATTTGTCATTTCCTCTCCTTTCCTCTCTGTTTTGCTGAGAATTCTAAATTGAATGGCTTCATTTGATTTAGATGTTAATATAATTATTACTTAATAATCACTTGTAGAAAGAGTATGGTAGAAACTAAGTAATGCACTAAGCTTTTGATAGATTATTTACTTGGCTGAGTTCTGATTTCTTAGGGTGGTTTTGGCTTAATTGGATACTTAATCTGTTTAACCTTAATCAACCAAATGCTAGATGCTTATCTAGTAGAGGAATCATTAATCATTTCAAGGTTTCTTGCCATGATTTAAGGCCAGAAATATGACTAAAAATTAAATGAATATTCAATGATCAAGGATACATTGATCTCATATTTAGTTAATTCCCTTGGGCTGGTTGTTTGCTTGTTCTTATTTATATTTTTACATTGCTATTTGCTATTAGAATCACTACTGCCAATCCCCTTTCATTTTTATCTCTTAATCTAATTGCTATTATTAGAATGATCCAATGGTTCGACCCAGTGTTACCTTATGCTACAAGTAGTAAGGTAGATCAGTTATAAATTTTCTAATTTTGATTGAATTCAGCAACCATCAATATTCCATGTCGCAATCAGATTAAACAGTTTGTATTCTACATGTGCAAACTGAGATGGTTGTGTATTTCTTCCAATCAACTTGGGATAATAATTCTTAACATGTCTGGGTTCTTTGAAATAATAACAGAAGAAGGTGTTATTTGCATCTCATCCACTGGAATCATGCCCTCTCCTTCTTCCTCATCTAGTATCACCATGACCCCTTTAGTGTGAGATCCAACTCAAAAAAATGACTCACTTGGACTTGTAGAAGGAGTAGGCACATCTTTGACAACTCAGGAAACATGAAAGTGGCAAATTTTCATGTAAGTGGTTCAGACAAAATCTGCAAGTGGACAAGGCTAAGCTTAAGAGGTAATGCCAATAGAAAACACAAGGCTCCTAGTTGTTTCCATTGAGTAAGCATTGCCTCAATATCATCTATGATAGGGAGAAAAGTATTCCATTATTCAAAAGTGTAGTTAAAATCAATGTAAATTTGTGATATGTTTTTACCTTTTCCATCGGACTGAAACAAGAATACACAAAAATTGTATATTTGATTTAGATCACCTTTTCCAAAGTAAAGTGCCTAGATGAACTCCCATAATTCTTTGGCTGTATTGTATTGCAATGAATAGTATCATCTTTGACTTCACTTGTCAAGGTATTATACAAAAGACCAAACAACCACCTATCTTCCATAATCCATTTAGCCTTTGTACTAGCAGTAGGTAGGTCTTCAATGAGATGATTAGACTTACCAATACCATCTAAAAGGATCTAAATAACTTTTTTCCATGGAATATATTGTCATTCAGTTCTTTAAAGAATTTGGTATGTTATGATGCCATTCTTTGTTTTCAGTAATTTTATTTAAATTGAAAAATATATGTGCTAATTAACCATTTCAAGAGGCACTAATAAAAGAACTTTGATGCTTTGATAACTTGACCTAAGCATCTCCAGAGGTAATGTGAAATAAATTCTAGCATGAACAGACCATGAACATAAAATTAATATAACAACACTACAAAAAAAAAACTTAAAATAGTAGCGATTACGTACTGATTATAATGGCGGTTTGAACTATTGCTAAGTACAATGATGGTGGTTATGAGAATCGCCATAAAATATGGTATTGGATTGACATTAGTAGTGATTATGCACAACCGCTGGAATCATGCATCGAGTATTTAGTGACGGTTATTTTCTGACAGTTAACCACCTTTATTTTTATCAAAAAATTTCGAATTAAAATGATAGGTGTTGTATATTTGCTGCTATTATTTTTAAAAAAATGTGCAATTTAAATTAGTAGAGGTTATGTAACCACTGCTATTATTTTTAAAAATTTTTGGTCAAATTGCTAGAGGTTACATACCTGTTGCTAAATTTTTTTATATATTTTTTAAAAAATTTCATGTCATTCATTCTATTTATTGTATTAATTAATGACACTAATTATCCTTGTAAAATAAAAATGAAAACCAATCTGATAATAAATCCATATAATTAAAAACATAAATTTGAATATATTTAAAAATTTCAAATATAACTTGTCTCACATCACAAATTAAAGAAAATAAAATATTCATATGTACAACCAAAAGTCGTAACATTAATTGACTTTTACATTTCTTTCCAAAACTATTTAAAACAAGTAATACAATAGAACCTAAAAAGACCAGGCATGATCAGTGATATTTTTGTCTTGATTACTCCTACTTGAAGATCTTCTTACATCTATGGGTAAAAATTGATCCTCCAAATTAACTTCAAGAGCTTCATATAAAAAAATGGAAAGGCATTTGATAGAGCAATCATTTCTCTTCAATACCTTGATATCAAACAAAAAAAGAAAGGCATTTGTTCGTGTAAACCCACATACAATTGAAAAAGCATAAATAAAATATCAAACAGAAAAAATGATCAAAATATTTGAATCCATAATCAACAGGCCATTGGAAGTACTTGATGACAACCAATTCATTTCACCATTCAACATAAGCTAACCCAAAAGCTTCATTGATTAACTTTATTAGCTCATCCACTTCATTTACCACTATCCTCATGTCACCATTAGTAGGATTCCATTTGATACTCAAATCTTCTCCACTCGTAACACAATGCTTAAATAATATGCAACCATGATTAATACCAACCAAAACCAGATTATTAGCACTTACTACCTCCTTAAGAAGTTTGAGGTGTCTCATCACACTATTCACAAGATTGAGAAAGTGAATGGTGTGAGGATTGCCAACAACACCTTTCCTATCATAGTGTAGAACCAATTTAAAAACCACGTTTACAAGACCTCTTGAAGCATTCAAAGATGAATTCCCCAATTTTAAGAGACCATCCTCCAAGAATTCATATCAACTGTGATGTTCAACATAAGGTCCGAAATAAGTCCTTAATAGCTAATTTCAAACAATCCCACCATAATTCAGGTAGAGAAAACTCATCTAAAGTTTTTAACTATTTTTTTTGTCACACAACTTTACATAAAGAACTATGAAAATATTAGCTATATTTATAGATAACATAGTCAAAAAGCATTACTATGATTCATTGGTCTCAACAAAGTGATGAGTCTATCTCATTTCATACATGAAACAAACACATAGACTACAAGCAGAATGCCAATAATAAATAATCCATCAACCACTAACATTCAAGATCACATTTAATATTTTTCCATAACCAAGAAGTAAAACTAGTTATAAAGCATATGAGCATAATTATTAGATTTATTTGATCAAAACACATTGGTAAAGCAAATCATTTCAATATTCACTTAATTTAGAAAAAGCAAATCACATTATCTATATATCAAATATGGGTATATTTTTTTTGGTTTGTTTTCTTTAGTAGGCAATATTGTGAAAGTGGGAAATTGGTTTTGGTTGGAGCTAATGTTTTTTAAAAATGCATGAGCAATCTTAAAAAATATCATAGTAGAACATCTGATAACTAACATATTTTTTAACAATGCATAAGCAATCTTAAAAGATATCATATAACAAAATTGTACCTATTGATTAATAGGTGGTTGAGTGGAAAAATAGGGTGGAATGCACCCTCCTATCACCTTAATATAGTCCATAATCATAGGCATTTACACCCGTGTTTTAGCCAACTCCTCCTCAATACGGTGGAGCTTATCCTCATTTTGATCTAACTTTGATTTAAGCTTTTAAAATTTTTCTTAATTCATAGGAAACATGCTTGTGGGATAAACACCTATGCCTAGTCCTCAAACATGACTGGGGTGCTCCTTCCCAAACACTTGTCCAAAAGCATCATTTGGAGAAATTATTGAAAGTTATGTTTGGTCCACTTGGCTTAAGGCTTCTTACAATTTTTCCAAAGCAAACAACAAAACATAGGTTACAATATCAACTAATTACTATTTCAAAAGTAATAAAATTTTAAATGTATCCTCACCCCTATGCTTATTACTTCATCATTCATAGGGCCATCATTTTTCCTATGTACAACATTCTACAAATTTGCTCACTCAACTAAACCTTGTTTCTCCTTCTCCTATCATTTTAAAAAGAAAAAAAAAGTTATTTCATAAGCAAATCTTAATTGTATTCACTTAAATAGGATGATTATGCTACCATTTTATCCTTTTTTTGGGCAAATGTTTTAGACCCCATGGTATGAGGAATGGTTTGCTTGCTTCTATTCCTTGCATTATGCTAGCACATTTCCTGCATAATAAAACTTAATTACTCATTTAGCCATTGGTATAAACATAATTAAATTCAATAGAAGTGATTAGTTATCTTATATTTTTATTTATCACAGACTAAGACCAAGCCTTTTCATTGCTCTCTTGTAATACCCTTTGGGTAGTTTTGATCAATATTTTGCTTTTTCATCAAGTTGGGATTATAATGCTTGTTGTGCAAGGCTCCTTTAAGTCAGTATACCTAGAAATGTTGCTTGAATATCCATCAAGCATCTTCATATTCTTTAATCCTTTAAAGAATACATCCTTCATTGTGTTTGTCATTGTAGAAAGACATGGTTGGTATTTTCCTTTATCATCAAGCCACAAGTCCCTTCTTATACCCATTGCCTAGAGGTCTTTTTGAGTATTGAAATGGTCTTTTGTCCTTCCAGTCTCATTTAATAATGTGTAAATCTGAATGTCACACATATTTTTCTCAATATGCATGACATCAAGATTGTGACGCAACATATTAGTCTCCAATATGGAAGTTAGAAGCATATAGACTTCTTCTTCTTCCATTATTGTGAGTCAACTTCATTGTTATTTCCATAAGCTTGCTTCCTTTTAGCATCCATTTGTATTGGCTTCCCAAATTTAATATTAATGTTCTCTACTTGTCTAAATATTTCTATACTTGACAATGCTTTTGGAGAGTTTCTAAACTCTTAACTCCCATCAAATCAAAGTCTCATTAATTGAAACTTATGATTTGCTCCAAGAAAATGGTGATGCCCCTAAAAATACCATTTTTTTGCTATGAGAAAAAATGCAGTGGATTGCATCAAAATTACAAGTTGGGCAAGATAATATAGTGTGAGTATTCCAGCCAGATAGGGTGCCAAACCGTGGGAAATCACTTATTGTCCATATTAGTGCTACCAGTATTTTGAACATTTCACACATTAAGACATCGTAAGCATCCACACTCTCCATCTATAACTCTTTCAACTCTATTATAAGAGATTGCAAATAGACATCAATGTTATTCCCTGGAATTCTTTTATCCAAAATGATCATTGAAAGGATGAAAGAAGTTGGCTTCGTACACATCAATGATGAAAAATTGTATGATATCAAAATTATATGCTAAATGTTATAATTAGTACTCATAGTTCCAAAAGGATTGAATCCATTAATGGCTAGACCTAGGTGAGCACTTCGAGGATCTAAAGCAAATTTTAGGCATGTTGCGTCAAACTTCTTCTATGTTTCAGAGTTTCTTAGATGCCTCATCCAACCATCGTTACAATTCCTAGTTACATGCTAACTCATATACTTAGCCGTCTTAGTAGACATAAGCAACCTTTGTTTAAATGGAAAGTAGTACAATACTTTTACAAGTTATTTCTTCTTATTACCAATAACCCTTTCCTTCCATCTAGATGTCTAACATCTCTTGCATGTTTCCCTATTCTCATCCTTACCCCAATGCAACATGCAATCATTTAGACAAGCGTGTATCTTAGTGTAATTGAGACCAAGTTTGGTGATGGTTCTCTTAGCCACATACAAAGAACTAGGTATCTTAGCATGGCTAAATGCATCCTTCAATAATTACAAGATCATTATCATGGCTTTATTTGTCATGCCACACAAGCACTTGATATGGTACAATTTCATTAGAAAAGACAGTTTGGAGTACATTGTACAACCTTTATAAAGTTCTTGATTTCCATTATTGATTGACTCATAAAACTTGATAGTGACTTTATCCATTGTCTGTCCCTGCATCTCGTCATTACTACTAGCATCTTCATTAGACGAGTTAGCCTTGTTGTCATTGTGCAAACTACCGAACCTAAATGCATCACTGATCATATCTTCTAAAAGACATTGGAAGCCTATATTTTGGGAAATTTCGACCACATGCACTCTACTAGAAGATGCTTTAGGTTTGTTACATTCCCTATGCCATATCCACTTAGTGTATTTAGTTGAAAATTACTTTCGAGACAAGTGGTCATATGCTTCAGCTCTATTCAATTATTTTTTAAATTTACAACTACGACATAGACATGTTATTCTTCTTTTGACAAATTGTTATTGAAATGCGAAATCTAGGAACTTGTTCAATCTTTCTTTATACTTACCTGTATTTCTTGACTAACTAATCCATGATTTATCCATATCTATGATTTTAAAACATAAAAAATGCACTATTAGAGGTAGGAAGAGGAGTCATAGTGGCTACCTTATCAAGACTAATAAGCATAAGAATTTCTATCTTCCTTATCTAATAGACTAAAAAATATTGGAACTATAAGAGGTAGTCTAAAACAAACAAAAGAATTAAATAAAAATAATTGTTAAGTAATCAAAATAAATAATTAATAATATACAACAAAATAGTTTTTTAGTAATATAAATATTCAAATATAAATATAAATAATTAAAACTATTAAATAATTACCAACTAATTTTTAAGTAATTTAAATAAAAAAATAATTACTTAATAATTAAAATAATTATTAAAAATCAATAAATAATTATAAGTAATTAAAATAATTTTTAAATAATTAATAAATCATTATTTAATATTTTAAATAATTATTAAGTAATTAAAATAAAAATTAAATAATTAATAAATAATTATTGAAAATTTAAATTAATTATTCAATAACTAATAATAAGTGGTTTAAATAATTAATAAATAATTTCTAACTAATTAAAATAATTATTAAATAATTAATAAATCATTATTCAATAGTAAGCGTACACAATCATATTCAACATGACCAATATATTATGGATTCTCATTTCTCTATCATAGGAAAAAATAAATATCAAAATTAAGAAAGCAGAAAATGAGCCAAAATCACCAATCATACTATTCATAATTGAGGTAATCACATAACTTATATCATGACTAAAAACTAATAACCAATTTACAGAGAATCAAACAGAAAATTATTATGGCCAACTTAGAGAATTTTAATCATAATCTATCCACTTGTAGGATTGCATCACATGTGAACAACAAGTGTACTAATGTCTAAGGCAGAAATCTTACTTCTGGTCAATGCATTAAATTCTATAGCAAAAATAGCAATAGTGAAAAGGTGGAAGTAAAAACAAGAATATTCAATAAAAATGGATTGTGGCAAAAGGAAATTAAGGAAACAACATGTAAATATGGTAGCCCATCCTAAGAGCTGTTTTGGTTGAATGGTCCTATGTTATTGTGCTCTACATAAGTTTTTCAACTTTTTGTTTAGCATTCGCATACCTTATGTTCCATTGTTAATAGGGAGTCATTGTGATGGTTGCAGAATAGATATCCTCATTCTTTTCTTGAATCAATATCCTAATTTGTTATGTTCATATGTTATTCAACGGGAAGGAACTAAACTTCTTGGACTATTGGCATATTAAATAATAATGCCTAATGTAAAAAAACCTTATTATTTAATGCCTATGTTTTTAACACAAGTTGGTGAAAGTAGGTCTAGTTATCAGGTGGGCAGGAAAAAAAAACTTGAAATTTTCTTGTCTGAGGGTGCTAAATGCTTAGGTCTAAGGTTCTAATAAGTTAATAAGTCCATTACTATCAAGAAACAAAAAAGAGTTGTCATGTTCCATTATATGAAAGGAAGGAAAAGCAAACATAATTGTGTCCCAAAATGAGGGATATGGCATCATCATAAGATGAAGCAAGTTAAAGATTATCAAATGCTATGCCATGTCTCAACATTAGACTTAAAGGGAATGACTAATCTAAAGACAATGATAATGAGGACCACTAGGTAGAAAGCAAGTCTAGCTATCCAAACTTCTTGGCATTAAGTAATCTATAGACTTCAATGATATGAAGTAAATGCTATCATTTCACATGCATGAATCAATTATATGGAATAATCATGACAAAGAAAACAAATGCTCATAAGTAAAATCCTTAAGTACTAAGTAAAGGATGTGCATATAACAACATTTCTTAAACTTGCTCAATTTCTCATCATTTTATATTTCAAATACTTAGGGTCTAACCAAGTTAGTCTAACATATACTAAATATATGCAAGTTAGAGATTTTCATATATAAGATTAACTTTAGCACATCCCACATCATCAACCAAATGTATACAATCATGAAGTAACTTAGTTACATAGATTAATTTGCTTTCTCTCTTAAGAAGAGAATGGAAAAAAGGAAAAAAGAAATAAAAAAGTGGGAAATTTAGTGAATAGTCAAGTAAAAAAAATGGCCAAAAAACAAAAATGAAGGCAAAGTTGTGACCAATCTTAGAGTGAATAGTTAATTTAGATTGATGAATCCTATATCCACAAATAAAAGCCTTTAAGATGTAGTAGGACAAAAGAGCCAGGATGGGGTTCCATTCATTGATTTTTTTTTTCCTGTTGGAAGATCCTAAAATACTTACCTTAAATTTTGAATTGTTTGTCAAAAATTAAGGTAGAGATCAGCAAATCATTCCCAAAGATATTAAAGATCGATGTGCCTAAAACATAACCATTAAAGTAGGTTCTATTCCATGCGATCAAATGTGAATGTGGCAACATTTTAAATGAAATTATGCAATCAACCATTTCAGGTAAGACAATTCTTAAGTAAGATCAAACTGATTATTAAGTTAAGACTTTATGGAACAAGTGAACAACATATAGAACTTAGATTTCAACAAGTCCATATCACGAATATTTTACTAAGTTCAAACATAATCAAACAATTAAACAACATATTTTGACACTTTTCCATCAATTGGCTATAGACTGCAAATGTAAGTTGTACTGCTATAACATAAAATCAAACACAAATAATGAGTTTTCCCCCAAAAATTGAGTTAATATTAATGAAAAACAATTGACTGGAAATGGAAAACACATACAAATAATGGATTGTCTCAAGGTATCCAATTCTGACCAAGAATGAATAAGTAGACTACGTAGAGAAAAATGCATGCAGCATTATAGAGGAAGTGCTAACATATTGGGAACGCAAAGGAGTAGATATTAGTAATCATTGTTCAATAGGCAATACCATTGTCTTTGAAGTCAACAAACAAAGTGGCATATATCTCAAACTTTCAAAGGAAGCATCTTGAGTTAGTACATATTGGAGATATATTAACTTTTTCAGGTGAAGGCATTACCAATTCAATGCTTGGTGTATAGGACCAAGATTTATGAGACCCCAAAAATGCTCCAAACATAAGAGTACTGCAATTACTGATAATATAACAGCCATTGTATCATTGATATCCCTTAAACGCAAAATATGATTGAACAATATGCAACTAATACAAATTGATGCACTATAAAAGGAACTCCAGAAGAAAACAAAGTGTAAATATTGAAGGTCACAAGTAAATCCCTTATCAATTCTCTCATCCCAATCCCACATACGTTAAATATAGATCTTCCAATAATCCTATAATATGGCCAGAAAGGCATAAGAGTCAAGGAGAGAAAAAAACACTTTTGATAGATCTACTAGTTAAGTTGTTCATAAACTAATATGAGTTTTTATGTTTTCTCTCCATAAATAATGTGATCAAAAGTGAACAAAAATGTATTGTTGAAACTATGAGTAGGCCATTAAGGTTGACAAGACATAGACATATTTTTTAATCACAAATGCAATGATCGAAAATCAAAGTTAAAATGGAGAAAAATAGAATAATTAAAAGGTATATTACATTAAGTAGAAGCAAAAAAAAAAAATAAAAGCAAAAAAATCTGCTATTGAAAGCAGAGTCCTCATCATATGAGCAACAATTCCTAAGCCCTAAAAGCAAATGCACAATGAAAAGGTCGAAAAGAAAACTCACATGGCGAGCTTCCAATTGCTACTAGCGGTAAGACAGAGAACCAACGGTGGAATGGAAAAAGCAATGGTGGCAGTGAGTGGAAGCTTTTGAAAACTTCAGAACAAATGTGTTAATGGGTTCAATTAGAGGCAAATTGATAACATTTTGCACTTTTGTAGCTGTTACCCAAGAAATTTCCTCTAAATGATAAAATATAAAGGTGGTTATCCTAGAAATTGACTTTAAATGATTGCCAAGAACAAAATCTAATGGTGGCTCAGCAAACCACTACTAACTTGAAATTTAGCTGCAATTTACATCAACTACCTTTAGTTAACTACCACCAAATTGCATCTTTTTTTGTAGTGCAAGTGCTTTAATTTCAAGAATTAATCTCAATGCTAAATAGCACCATAGCAATCAGTTTTTACTTTCTATGTTTAATCCTATTGGCAGAATTATTTTTTTCCTTTTCCTTTTCCTTATCCTTTTGAAAAATAATTCTAACTACTATTCAGAAATTATTTTGCATCATCACATATTAGACACCTCAAATCATTTTCTCTGACAAACTTATAAGCATTTTCTCTTATCTCAAGGATGTTGATTGCCTATGGCTATTGAAAAATGCCTTAAGCATATGACAGTGTTAAGAAAATAATTAGGATTTGTATTAGGGAAAGAGTAAAGAAAGGCTAGAGAGAATTAGGAAGAAATTATTATTGAATGAAATAAGATGATTGAATTGATTAAAAGATTTAACCCTACTCTTTTATTTATATAAAGCCTATATAAAAAATAGAGTTCTAATAAAACTTAATAACTTATAGACTTATTTAAACTTATGACTTATCTCTAGTATTATAATCTAATTAAATAACCTAATGACTTATTAGTCATATATTCTATTTCTATTTCCTAACATTCCCCCTTAAGCTAAAGCTTCCAAAGCTTAAGCTTCGTATATTAATTTGAACTTTCAAGAATAAAATGTAATAAAAAATAATTATAAAAAAAACTTGAAAAACTTCAAATTGCAAGAATGACTTCTAACAAACATAGCATGTGGACAACTCCCTCTTAATTAAGCACTCACAAACCCCAAAAATAACACCAAAAACCTCAAGAGATATAACTCCTAGAAGTCTTTAACCAACTATCATCGGTTGCTCCCTCTACCTTTTTTTAGATGTTCTCCTTGGCACAAACAACAAATGATGCAACTTCCAAAAGTTTTCCATTAGCTTCCCTTAAGCTTCTCCGTTAACTTCCTAGCCAAAAACACCAATAACTTTTGTTAAATTTATGCCAAAACCACTAATAGTACCACAAATCGTGTTGTTCCTAGGTTGTGTTCATTACAACTAATTTCAAGACATCAAAGTAAGAAATGCACTTGCATAAACAAAACTCAAGAACTAACCCACTACTAAACATCCAAAGCTAGTGGTATAAACCACTTCATATAAAGCATAACCATACCAAATTAGGTCTATGCAAATACAAGTCATGCCAAATAGTACTTCTTATCACATGAAAACACCAAAATTTGCCAAATAATCATCCAAATCACATGAAGGCACTAAAAGTCACAAATGGCTCAACAGTACTTCAAATCACATGAAGACACCAAATATCACAGGTAGCCAAACAATGCTTCCTATGAAAAAACTAAAATTCGCCAAATAGTCCAAACATGCATAACACCAAAATGCACTCTGAATACTTCAAAATAAACTAAATTGCAACAAAATAAAAATAAATTATGCTGTCCCACACTAAAATTATGTCAAACTAATCTTCAAAAATACTAAAAAATAGCTTGCACAAACTACAAAGCCAACTTGCACAAACAGTGTTTTTTACGTCTTGGAATTAATTTCAAATACTAAAAACAACTTTTTTTGAACTTTGCTTAAACTAAATCATATGACACAGTCCAAAACAACACAAATCCTATTAAATATAGAAATATGGCTCACCCAAAGCTAAAACACATACTTTTTTTTTCTCTCACCAAAACTTGAATAACAATAAACCTAAAACATACTAATACAATTAGTCTATTTTTTTTTGTTGACTCAATCAAATAACTAACAACAAATAAAATAGAAATAATTTTTTTTTATCTAAAACTCAAATGCTGGACAACTAATAAAAAAATAGAAAATCTAAAATTATTTATAGTAGAATACAACCTTTTCTTTTAGGTTGTTAGAAGTGATATAACCCACAAAGCCTCAAGCCTATTAATACCATTCTGATACCATGTTAAAAAAATAATTAAGATTTGTATTGGGAAAAGAATAAAAAGAGGCTAGAGAGAATTGGGAAGAAATTATTATTGAATGTAATAAGATGACTAAATTGATTAAAAGATTTAACCCCACTCCTCTATTTATATAGAACGAGTTTTAATAAAATTTAATAACTTAATAACATATTTAAACTTATCGCTTATCTCTAATATTATAGTCTAACTAAATAACCTAATGTCTTAATAATCATACATTCTTTCTCTATTTGCTAATAGACATAAAAGGGCTTATCCATATCTCATGTTTATTAGCATTTGTTATATTTCTTAATAACACTTGGAAAGAAAAGGGCTTCTAGCCTTCAACAAAACAGTCTTTACAAAAGTTGAGTGTCAGAAAATATCAGTGCCTTAAGCATATGATAGAAGAGAAGAAAGGCCTTCAAAATCTCTTCTTCAACAGTTATTTAGTTTTTCATCTACAAGAAGCAAGCCATTAGATTGAAAGTCCAAATCTTTCATTTATAACTACTCATGTCTTAGCCATAAAAATGAATAATAAATTGCTACTTTGAATTTCTAAAAGTGGTATAGTAAAAAATAGTGAATTCCTTTTACTTTGCTTTTCTTCTTATTTACCAATGAAGGAACCTTTTATCAAATAAGTGTGTCTATATGTGAATATGGGAGTTTCATAATATTATACTTTTGAAATGATCTTATCATGAACACTTACATCTTTCTATTTTTTTATATGATCAAGTCATAGATAGAAAAAATCATCCTAAAGGGATCCTACTTCTTATTGGGGGTGCTACCTTGTATGCTATCTATCAGCAATGTCAATGAGGTAGCTGGTTTCACTTTCTTCTGCCTTTTTGTGCACTTTCGAACATTTTCATTAACAACATGAAAAATATGTACTCATACTGATTAATCATTATCAAATACAATTTTCAAAACAACATTGATAATTACAAGTAAATTCTACCTGTATCCTTCTGAATGTAAATCCCTTTTTAGAAAATTTAATTTATGTCTGCTTTTTGTTGGATTTGGAGTTCCCACATTCCTATTGATCTCTCTTTTCCTTGCGATTTGACCTTTTCTTTTATATCCTTCTTTCTTTTGCTTTTGTACTTCTTGCTTTAGCGCTTCCAAAGACTCTTCTCTATAACTAATTCACTTTCTTATTTGTAAGTTCTTTTTTATGATGCATCATGCATATCAATAGTTGAAATTTTCTAACTTCTCTTTGTGTTTGTTCTTGCCTATTCATTGCCCTCTTAAGCTTGTGCTTTTTTAAAGTATTACATAGCGGAGATCTCTGACAAATGTGTACTAAAGCTATCCTTTTATGCAACTTGGTGCTAAATTTGACCATTTAGTATTATTTTTATCACCTTTAGAAATCTAATTGTATGTATTGCACAATCAAGTTTAGCAAGATATAGAACACAAAAGAAAATTTTTATTTTCATATCACATTTGTAGGTTTAATGTACTTAGCCATTTATAGATAGCGAAAAACAATTGTATAATAATGGCCTTACCATAGTTGATTGGCACCTAAGATGATCATAAAAGTTGGCAAAATATGTTTTATATATTTATCATTGCAATCAAGGTTAGGTCTGACAATGATCTTATCACCTTAATGAAAGTTATGTACTAAAAAGCTTGATTAATTTTCAATCTTTTGGTTCTACCTGTTGCAGGATGCCATTCAACCATTTTTAGATGCAATGAATTTGTAATTTAATGCTCATATAACACCTAAAATGAGGTTAGATGTTTGAAATTTAGAGTTTGAAATTTAGAATGAAAAATTTTTAGATAAGGAAATTCTATATTGAGATTTTCTTGTATGTTGTTCTAAATTCTAACTTCATCAAGATAATATTGAAATGAGTATCATGCACAGCAACAATCCATTTTTGATAAAATGGGACATGAATGTGAACCAAGAATGACAAGAAGAAAAGCTTCTTGCTCTTCATAACATGTGGAATTTTAGAATTCAGCAGCATAGTTAATATGCAAGAGGACTCTACTAATTTTCACATTGGTCCACCAGTAAACAAACAAAAAAAAATCATTACAAGTGCCTTATTCTCCTGCATATGTAAATGTTCAAACTTTAATGCCGTCCAATTTCTAGTTTACCATTCTCAAGCCTTTTGGATGACTTCATTTCAGTTTTCCTTTTCGTTTTTCATAGTTCTTAGTAATTGTGACTGTTTAGCTAGAAAATGTAAGAGTAAAAATTTTGCCTTTTTATGTAAAGCATATGAAGCTTGTAAGTCAAATTTTCTAAAAAAACCATTACTCTTCCTCTTATTTCTAGATGAAGCAAGACAAAAGGAGATTTGTTATACGGCATAGAATGCATCTAATTTCTAATATGATGCCCTCTTACCACCGTAGCTGATTTAGTAATTAGATTGCAAATAAGTAGATAAAGATAGTTCTTATAGAACTTGTTGATGCCAATTCTGTATGTGAAGCACAATTATTGATGCATGGTTGAATTTTGAAGGTTTGGTTGGAATAATATATGAAATGTCTCTGCATCTTAGTTATAAAGCATTCCTTCTCAATTTTCATTCACTCCCTTGTGAACTAATCTCTATTTATAACCCTTATTTATCTTATCTTTGGTGGTATCAAAGAGAGAAGCTAGGGCTCTTGGGATATAAGGAGAAAGAGGTCTCCGGTTTCCTCTTTGTTAAAGAGGGGTGAAAGGAAATTATTTTAACAAATAAGAAATGTTCTTAAAGAAAAGGAAATGAAACATTTAATACACCTAGGCACTTTTTCTTTTTCCCTTTATTTTCCTCAAAAAATTAATTTAAGTCATTCAATTGAAGTATACACTTTATGTTCAATATTTGGACATCACCCCGAGACCATAATGATTGAGACTATAACTAAGTTAATATACCTTAATTAACAAGTAATAATTACAACGTAATAAATACACTTCCATAACCTCTATAAGTTAATTAAATTAGACCTCAACACTACTAAATAAAAATTAATTTATGAATTTCAGTTATAAGGTAAGTGGCTACTAACTAGATACATAAATAGCACAACAAAGCATTTAAAAGGGTAGTAAATGATTTATTCTTTTTTTTAATGTAAATATCATTACTATGCATTTTATTATATATTACCCCTTGTTTTTTGTGAAAAAAGAGTCCATGTCCAGGAAAGAAAAACAATAAGAACTAGAGGCTATGGAATCCCCTTCTAGCATTATTAAAAAGAAGTAAGTTCAACCCTGCATTGACAGAGTTATTTAAGTTATTGTTATAATGTTGTTTATACAAGTTCACATCTTTATATGCATTTACACATTACATTGGTTGGTCCCTCCGATATGACTTTAAATGAATCTTGAATTGTTTTAAGCAGCCACAACAAACTATAGCTGCAGCTGATCAGAATTCTTCCGGAAGATGGCTTTGGGGGGAGGGGCATTTCTTACTGCTGTTATCAAAATTAAATATATTTATACCAACTTGAACTGTTTCAGGCAGGTTTCAAAAGAAGAAAAAAAATAAAGGAGGCAAATTTTTAGTAGTTTAGTCCATAAAGAAGCTCTTCAGGTGGCACAGTAAAACATCTCAAATCCCAATAGCTCAAGAGCCACCTCATGCATTTGCTCTTCAGCTGGATTAGGCTGTATGGCTTGAGAGAAATTTTGAACCTGGTGCCCCACTCTTTATCTTACTTGTGTTGAGGAGCATGTATTTGCTCTTAATAGAGATGAAGATCGAATTTCAGGGTCCAGTGCTTCAAGAGTTATCCCAATCTCATCTGGGCCGGAACCTTAGCCAAGTGAATACCTCACTCCAAGTCCTTCCTCTTTCCTTCAAGATGTGATAGCTCCATCAATGTGTCTCTCGAGAATGACATCAATGACCATCCTCCAACCGGCTTTAAAGCAGCTAGAACCACTACACAAGCTCTTGTAGATAAGGTGAACAAAATAGAAGATTTGAAGTGCTCAAACTTCAAGTGGCTACTGGTTTTCAAGAAGTTAAACAAGAATTGGAGAATCTTCCAATTACCCGTCAAATGGTCATGCATCACAGTTTAACAGCGGGGGCTTTATTGGACAGCAAAGTGTTGTAACTCCTTGTAGCTCACCAATGACCCGTCAAACACCCGGCACACCCAGTGGAAATCAAAGCCATGACGTCTTGGGAAGCTTATTTGGTCAAGCAGGAATGAATGCTCCTCATGCTTCTCAGTATTCTGTTTCTTCATCGACAGGATCAAATGCTTTAGTTCCTCATCAACCATCCAAGGACAAGTTTGAGACAAAATCAACTGTTTGGGCTGATACGTTAAGCAGAGGGCTGGTGAATTTGAATATATCTGGACGTGAGCACCTTCACCTTACCAAGCTCTGATTCTTTTATTTTTTAAATTGTAGCATACTTAAATTTCTTGCTTATCTGGATGATTGATTTTTTTTTTTTTTTTGTGTGCAGCTAAAATAAACCCCTTGGCAGACATTGGAATTGACTTTGACGCGATTAATAGAAAGGAAAAGAGGATGGAGAAGCCCACCACAACTTCTGTAACATCAACGGTAACCATGGGCAAAACTATGGGATCAGGATCAGGAATAGGCTGTGCTGGTGCTGGTGCCATCAGACCAGCAGCAAACCCAATGATGGGTTCGGGCATGGGAATGGAAATGGGCATGGGCAACGGTCCCAGCGTTAATATGGGTATGGGAGGCTATGGAAGCATGAACCCATCAATGGGATGGGGATGAACACGGGTGGAATGGGGCAAGGATTCCAGATGCAACAACCTACTGGATTTCCGCCTGGGTCCAACCCATCTGGCAATTATAATTTCAAGATGGGTCCTGGCACTTATGCTCAACAGCCATATGGCGGTGGCTACTGATGATATTGAGCATTCATCCTAGATAGCAAGTGAAAATTGCGTCTATTTTTGGTTTTTGATGAGGTGAGAGAGGATGACATGCCAATAGCTGTTCTACTACTACCTTGGTGGTCCACATCTTGATATTTTGAAATTATGATATGAACAGTTTCTATTTCTATATATTAGTTGTAAATTTATCTAAACTGACCCATTACGATGTTTTTTTATTCTTTCACATCTGCTATTATTCTTTTCTGAGTCACTTTTTTTTTTTTTTTTTGGTGCTCTGGGCATCAGCGTTGTAACAGTGACTGCGTAGAATATTTTAGCTTATTGCATTTGTCTTGTTTTCCTCATTTTTTGCACCGAGGAGTGGCGTGATATTAATATATTCCTTTGCTGATACTTTTCTAGTTCCCAGTTGAATTAAATTTAGGATATCCATTTGATTGAGTGGTATTAAATGTACAACTATTCCTTTTATAATTGACTCACTATAAGAGGGAATTAATCTCATTTATTATTGTAAGTTAGTCCAGATAAAACCTGTATATCAAGCGGACTAATTTTAGTTTAAGTAATTTTTTATTAGGTCATAGTTTTTGTCCTATGTCAAAATTTAACTGGTGGATCTAAGTTGGGTAGTTAAGCATAGGATGTTAAACGGATTTGTTGAACTTTTATAAAATTGGACTAGTAATTTAATGACTTGTTTAAAAATCATCCCTTGTGGACCAAGTTAGCTTTTAAATTTCAAAGTTTTTGAAATATATCTTTTTTATATTACCTATATTTTTTAATTAAAAAAAGAGTTTACTCATTATAAATCCAAATAGCACATTATTTAAAAAATAATTAAACTCACTCCGTTATAAACCAAATGCTAAATTTAATTTAGTTGAAACCAATTGTATAAAAAGAATGGAAATAATTTTTTTCAATTATTTTTAAAATTTTTTTATTCATGCTTAAAAAACTCAAAAAAAAAAAAAATCAACTTGCGGACTAGTCTAATCTATCTTGAAATCAAATTGAATTATAAAAAAACATATCCATTTAAAAGTGGGCCTTGGGCCCTTGGCTCATTCAAGTTTGCATCTACGTAGATCAGACCTGATCCTCATATCCTTAATTAATCCATTACATATTAAAAAAATTAATTTCACAGAATCACCATTATTACAACTATTATTACAATAATCACCACCATCACAACGATCACAGTTACAATCATCACTGTCATTATTATTATTATTATTTTTATTTATTACTATTATTATTATTATTGTTGTTGTCAATAATTCAATTTAAAATAGGTATATATCATATATTTTATTTCATTTATTTTTTTTATAAATGACCCAAATCTTAAATATTTAATACTATTAAAAATGGTTTATAGATAAATGTGCATATAATATAAAAAGTGCACTAATATTTTTTTAATTCGAATTCTAACAAACAAAAATTTTAATAAATATTATTAGTATCAATATTAGGTAGATTAATATTGAAAAATATAAGTTTTGATTTGTTGACGGTGAAATATGGTCCGTGTAGGGGGAACCAATACTTCGGCCAACCGGGAATTCTTCAGGACCCCTAACCTGCTCCGGGTTGATTATGCGTGAAGAGGATGATTGAATGAGTTAGCAAAGAGTAGAAAGAGTGACAGGAAGAACACAGGATTTTACGTAGTTCGGCCAAATCCAAAGTTACTGGACCCTACGTCCACGGTTGAGGGTATTTTCATTATGATTGTTCGGATCTGTCCCTCCTCTCTAACAATATCATCCTATTTATAGAGAGTGGACGAGTTCTGATCATTTATTACAGCCTACAGTTGTGTCATATCAACGATAGTGAAAAGACTTCTTTCAGCCGATAGACTTGCGGGGGCAGGCCTAGGCTGACATATAGGTTTTTAGGCAAGACGTCATGTTGTCCCAAGTGAGGGCTTCATAAGTTTGGAGTATTCGTGAGTGTCACTAAGAGACGGGTGCGGGTTCAGCGGTCGCGGGGTTGATCTTTGAACTTATCGCCTGTCGAGTCGTCGAAGGACGAGCGTTCATGGCTCCTGCTGTCACATACGATGCGGTACCACGAGACTTCCTCTCAGGGGTTTCATCTCAGCTATCTTCATGTACTCGTTCTCGCGGGGTCGCATTTTTCAACATATAACACAAACCCCTCAACTCGCAGTTCGCGTAGCGGGCTTGGAGTTAAAAGACTCTTCAGTTTCCGTTGACGCACTGTTTCTAGAATAGGCCTTTCACTTCCCCATGTTCTTGTGGTTTCCGAAGTGAAGCTTGCGCCTTTTCCCAAGGCTATTAATTCGGGCAGTTGAAGGAGAATGAACCTGGACACGTCAGTGGTTTGTTCCCCACCCTATTTAAAGAAAAGGCTTCATCCCTTGCTGCTTCACAAGTAGCCATGGATTACCCAGATAAACCTCCTCCGAAATTTTGGCTTCCTACTGAGGCATGTATAGTCTGCTGCATAGGTGACTTTGAAGCATCGATTTCCTGGGGAATATGGGAAAATCTTATGTATACGCCGGATTGTGTCCCTCCAGCTCCGCCGTGAAGCGGCTTCCTGGCTGGCTGTGCTCCTGAGAGGTTCTGGCGAGGCTTCCCCCAGGAGGTGCAGGTGGTCAACTGTTAATGGAGTGCAGCACCATCGCTGATTGTGCATTTAAAGGAAAAACTCCGGAGGGCTGCCTTCAAAACACAGCCGGCCTTCCCCTCCTTCCTTCTTCTTCTCCTCTTTTATTTATTTTTTTTAGGCTTGTAGTTCTTGATCCTTGTAGCGCCTCCTTTGTCGGGTACTTAGAGCTTTCTGATGTAAACGTGCCTCGCTGAGGTCTTTTGATGAATAAAGTTGTCTTATTTCCACTTTGTATTTGTTTC
>JANHAO010004618.1:0-23941 GCA_026873985.1 Saraca asoca | reverse complement strand
CACAAATGGATTTTCTTGGTGTGAAGATTCAAAGTCTTCTGCTGTGCAAAGAGCTGGACTAAAGGTTAGTAAGCTCTACCTTCACGCTAGATTTGATCTAAAATACTTTGAGACCTCAAACTGGTGGATCTATGGGAGATTTGCTCAGCCAAAGGGGAGAAGAATTTTTGAAATTTGGAGCTCTTGGCTGCCCCCTTAGGCCAAGCAAACCTATCAGTTTCACACCAAGGTTCAAATTTTGAATTTATCGGGACCAAATTGCCATCACTAGACTCGCTTAAGTTTGTTACTAAATTGTCATTTTTTTTTCCTTGGTGGTCAAATTTATCACTAAATTGTGTCATTATTATTATTATTATTTTTGGTGCTCTAGTACTCGGGGCGCTGATGTATGTAATAATGATCTTGCTTTCTATTACAAGACATTAAATTCGATGATCCTCTTGTCCGACTAACAAGCAAACATTTCCTTCCAAACATTTAGCATCATAGACATAAACTTTCACTTGGTTACTTGTGGAGTCATTGATCCAGCATTTTTAAAGATATTTGAATTTTGTTATGTTCTTTAAATGATTGCGATTATCCGAGACAAATTTGAGGTAGAAAATTTGTGGTAAAAATAGTCTTTTGGAAATTAACCAATTTGGTTGATTTTGATTTCTGACTTTACATTTCACCGAAATTGGTATACAAATATATTCTCTGTAATTGAGTAAAGATATCTGTAGTTGTATTATTGACAAAAAAAGGTGTGCGAGTGGCAAGTAAGCATCACTTTTAATTAATAATAAAAGAAGATATGCGTGTATTTTGACTATTTGTTTAGTGCGCTGACGGCCAACGCCGTGGTTGACTTGAATATCTATCCAACTAGGGTCCGCCCAAGTTACAACTCATGCACTGTTGGCATTCTCCTGGCCTGTGGTTCTTACTTCCAACCAGATTGATAACAAAACAACGTTATATGCATGGTTTTTTTAAGGAAAAAAAAAGGCTTGAGAAAGAAACTAACACAGTCTACTTAAGATGCCGACAGGAAAGTTACTTGCACAAGATTTGCTCATAATGGATTGATAGAAGAAATTTAATTTTACCCAGAGTAAGAGAGTGATACGAGAATGTAAATGAATGATTGTAGATCACACAAGCCAGTGTTACTCTCTTTTCTTTCAAGGGTGCGTTGAACATACAATTGTGATCAACTCTCCTCTCACGGAAGAAGGGCTATCCTTTAAGTTCAACAAAGGATACACTATAGAAAAACATGGGAAGGTAGCCCTAGCTCAAAGTTATTCTATTTCTTAATTATGAATAGAACTGATATTCACGGGAAGAAATGACTTGTCTTTATTGTGCATGTAACTTGTATTTAATTATGCAAAAGTTCAACGCAACCCACATGCCATTGACATTCTTATGTACTATGATTTTGACTAAAATTAATCTCGCGTAAAGTATGACATATGCATGCACTCACTTACTGTCAAATATAAAATATAATAATATAATATGCATGAACGAAACTTCATAGAAAATTCTGAGATAGAGCCATATCATCATCTTAACATGCACAGATGATAGACGTACACGCCAATTGAGTAACTAGCTTTCTGTCCACTTCAAATTAAAAAGCTACCAAGTTGGTGGTAGAAAGATTTTTAGTTGTGATACTAAATCAATCAAAAATTAAATATATCATTTTTAATTATATATTAACATATTATTTCTTATTTATTTAATAATAAATTCATTTTTTAATTAACATAATACATATAAATTAAATAGGCTTGAGTGATTAAAAATATTTTCATGTTGACCTGCTGTGATTGCGGACAAGGAGGGGATGTGAGGGGGAAGAACAAAAGTGTCAACGAAACTCGTAGCAGTGGTTAATTGCAGGAAGTACATGTGTTGCATCTGCGTTATACTTTTGGTGAAAAGTCAAAATAAGAAATTTAGAAGATTGTGTAATTTTGTTTTAACGGTGCATATTCTCTGCAAATGTATTAGGTTGTCAATGAGCTTCCCCTTTTTATCCTTAATTGACAAACTTTCCTAAATTTATAAATAGTATATGTCTCAGCTTTTGATTAGGGCTGTCTCTGTACATATTTTTGAATCACATATCGATAAGAGGTGGCTACTGCCTGAAAAGATCTATAGGCAATAAAATGTCAAGCTTTTCAAATAGAAAAATGTTATTTTTTACAATTTTGTTGGCTGTAAAATCACAGTTCTCAGGTAAATGGTATACATTTAAAGATTTACTTAAGTGTTTTTTTTTTCTTTTAGTATTAATCTATATCCCAGATGAAATAACAATCAATACTTGAAAATTCATATAATTATTGTTTTCTAGTTTAGATTCATCACTTAGTGCCACACCAAACATGTAAAACTACTCTCTCCACGAAAATAAAGTAAATGATACACTTAATTAATCTTGTCACAACTTATTAACCATTACACGTTTGATAAATTTTAATTTAAATTAATTGTATTTGTTTTATCAGTGTCATTTTTGTCAAATGTGTTTGAATTATACATCATTCATCCAATATGACCAATGAAAATGGAGAAAGTTTTCCACTTTATGAAAGTGAGGAGAAAGAAAGGAGAGGGCGAAAGCAAAAATGTCAAACTGAGTGATCGGTACCTTTCTTTTTCATTTTTTTAGCAATTTCTTTTCCTTTTCCATCCCAGAGAAACTTACTTTCTTCACTGTTCACACTGCAAAATCCATGCTAGACTAAAGATGTCAACATGGGGTCGCCTTAAAATTGACAGAAGCCAACCCTCATCCCTCCCAACTCTCCATATATAGCCTTTCTTGAGCCTTGCATATTACTCTACCACATCAATCTCTCATAATATTGATCAGAAGGCAATCGTGGATATTAAGTTTCAAGAGCAGAAAATGGAGGAGACGATGATGAAGAAGAAGAAGAAATGTGGCGCTCCCCCACCTAAGAGAGGCCGCATCAAGCGTCAGATATTTTCTACCATCTTCTCTTTCTTTGTTTGCTGTCCCAAACCATTCAAAGATTAATCAATACATACTCCAGTTGCTTCAGCTGGTACGTACTTATCATTTATCATTGTTATGGTATTGTTCTTATTAATTATCCTTTCCTTTGCCCAGTGCCTGATGCAATATATGTATAGGTTAGTTTTTTAGATAAGTAGTTCATGATGTTGTCCTTAATTATTCCAATATAAGTAGTTAATATTCTGTCGTTAATTATGCCAATATTTATTAGTGCGTATCAAAATTTCAGCTCTTTCTTAATTGCTCCTTTTTTTTTTTTTAATCATTATTCAGATGGCAATTCTCTGTATCCCCTGTCACCGATGAGAAAAATATAGAGAGAGAGACTTAAAAACAAAACTTCTCTCTTCCTCTCTCCATATATTTTGTTATTATGAAACAAGGTCGTTGTGAAGAATGGGATTATCTTCATTAAAGTTAACTTACCAACGCTGAAGCTCACCCCCGTTAGTACGCAAAAGAAGAGCGTGTGATTAATTTGTTTCGTGGCCAATAACAAATGAAACACGAAACGCGTTGATGGCAGCCTAAATAATGGGTTAAATTCTGAGGTTCAGAGATGCCTCATATATAAAACGTCAAAACTCAAAAGGACAGATACACAAATATTGTTCATAATTTTTCTGCGCGCTAATTTGTTTGGATCTGTTGCTTTAACAAGTCTACAAAATTGTTAATTTTGTGACAATGACAATAACCCATTAATGTTATGGAAAATTTCTTGCCTATTCCAACTATAACCCATCTATAAATAAAATTAATTATTAATATTATTTATTTATTTATTAATTTTATGAGATCCACATATATTAAATATTTAATTTTTTAATTTTAAAAAAATAAAAATTATAAAAAATTAATAATTGATATTTATTTATCAAATAAAACAAATATGTATATTATAATTGAAACATTCCGTGCTACCTCGTTGACATTTCGGACTTGTAAAGACCACATAATCTAAATATATGACTTGTGATCTAAGTAGAGAATTCCAAGTTTTAAATACAGAGCCTGTCAATCAAGTGGATGATGACTCTCAAGGGTTCAAGGAGGGGTCCATGATTTCTCTTGTTTTCTACTTCTTTTATCTTCAATGTATGTCGGGTTTGCTTACTTTTAAAAGGCCGTCAGCTAGGTTCTTCCACTGCATTTTTCATGAAGTTGGGCTTTGTGATATAATTATTGGCTCATAATAAACTAACAAATTCAAAATGCATTGTCCTTTTGGAAACCCTTGGAGGGGTCACCCACTTAAGTTAAAAGCTATTGTTGAATCTCTACTAGCAATTCAAAACAGAAAGTTTTAATGAATGCACTAACCAATCGAGTTCAATATTAATGCAAAATGTCACTCAAGTTTTATTATTGTTTGAACATAATTTTTTTATACATAGAAAACTACTTAATTTTGGAAACCCATTCACTTTATTTTTAAAAAAGCATAAACAAAGTTATAATTTTTTTTCTATTTCTAACTACAGTTAAGTGTTTTTAAAGTAAATGACAATTTGAACAATCTTATATGAATTGTTATATCATTTTTAATTTAAAAGAACTATTCGTAATTAAATAATCATTTTTAAGGGTAAGAATGTATTCAAGTGAGAGACCCAAATATATACACTGTAGCATTATTAATTGAAAATTTGACGCGTTTAATATAACTCAATATGTATCTCCCAAATTCCATCTGTGAAGTTTCCAGGTCCCTACTGGTGACGAAATAAATGGAGTAAGCTGTCAAAAACGTCAAGCCTCATGTTACCAACCAAGCATTGTTGTGATTGAGTTACAAATCAAATAATGTCAACGGCTGGTCCCAGTCTTTCTCATTATATATACCAACACATGTGGAGACTTTCCTGTAATTCTCACACATGCACGTTATGCCCACTGTTTCAGAAATATCAAGTCACAAATCCTACTTTTTTAAAAATTATCTAACTACCGACTTAATTAAGTAGTGGGCTATTCAGAATGATCACTCTCTGCATAAATAGTTCATCCTTTATACAATCTTCTCTTTTACTCTTACAAAAAAATTACTTTTTTTTTCTGGTTGATATTATTCACCTAACTAATAAAATATTTTTAAAATTCTTACTCTATTATCTTTTCCTGTTCTATAAATATTTAAAGATTACATTTCTTTTATTAACGTAATTCGTAAAGAACTCAAAATTTTATAAAAAAGTCACGGAAATTATAATTTATTGATATGCAAATTTTATATGTATACGTGAGATCATGACACCTCGTGAAACATGAAATAATTTGCTAATACACAAATTTTTCTTCACTCTTGCACCCAATTCAAGTTAGAGCTAGTTATACTTATTTTAGTGTCGCAGACAAAGATCATGTAAGTCATATCCTATGTGTTACACATTCAATGATCAAACCACAATACAGAAGAAGATAGATGGAAAAATACTAATTACAAAATTTGTTATCATCATTGTATTATCTTGTACAAATTATCAGACGAAACAGTATTTGAATTTGATAGAGAAAAAAAAAAGTCACCCCTTCAATTTATAAAAGTCAACCATGTGGATGAAATTGGGAATATGTGGGCATACATGTATTCCCCAGGAAGAAGGTTCATGTCATATCTTCTTTTTGGCCCCCTGTACTGATTTTTGCTACAGCGATGGTGACCTATGAACCATTGTTTGATTGTGTTGGTGTGATAAAGGAAGATTCTTTCCATAAGTTGTTGATTTTTCAGCGGTCAAATTAATGGAGAGGAAAAGAAAGTTCCTTTATGTTAATTACTCAAGAGTATTTGCTGTGTCTAGTTTATGCCTTGAAGTTTGGCCCTGAGCTGAAAGGTATATCGATTGTACCTCATGATTTGTAACAGATTACAAGATCTTATGTTTCACTTATATTAATTATTTTTTATTGAATATTTTAATTATTTTGATATGATTTATTTAATTAATATAGATAAAAAAATTTATGTTTATAATTCTTATATTTTTATTTTTATATTAATATGATATGATATTTGGATTCCTTTTATGAGTTATAAAAAAAGACTTATGTTGATTTCATTTGTTTCTCGAGAGATACTCTTTATAAGAAGTCTCATTTGCTTTTTTTTAAGGAGAGGTCTTTTTCCTTATTTATATATTTTATAATTAATAAATTAATAGATAATGTTATAGTAATAATTTTTTTTATCTTTAAAATAATAATAATTTTTTATTATATTCTTTGTATATAATATTAAATAAATTAAATATTTTTTTTATTTTAATATTTTATAATTATAAATATAAATAAATAGGATTATATCTGAAAAAAAGATAATTTTTCGTAAAAACAAAAACATGTCCAACTACCGGAGTGCCGTCTGAACACCGGTCGTATGCTCCGCTTTCCGTATAGAGATGGCATACGCTGTCGTCTTGTACTGGTCTTGTACAAACACCGGTGGGAAGCGCGCTTTCAGCGGGAGCAGCCGAGTGGCTTTCAGATAGAAACCAAGCAGGTTTTGACTTCTTACGGTGGATTTGATTCTCACTATTCAAGTGGATTATCTCATCCGGGTAATAAAGAATAAGAAGAAAATAAGTGCCTCTTATCATTCAGGAAAAGGGTGTTAGTCAATTGCATTTGATCTCAGAGCAAAATGCTCGCCCTCTGAGTTTCTTTCAATTGAAATCAATCCTTCTTGATTTCTCTCTGCCCTTAGTCTCTCCTGGTACCTCTCTCTTCCTCTGAAACTTTTTTGTTTTTATAGTTTCACAGCCCCTTTTTTCTACATAATTTTGTTTGGACGCTGAGAAAACGGAAAAACGAATGAACAAAGGGAAATAACATCGGGGAATAAGCAAAGGGTTGGCTTAGGAGGTCAGTCTAAGCATGTTTCCGGGTAAAATGGAACTTATCATTAAAAAATTTAAAATTAGAAAGAAATCCCTAAAACTTCATTACTGCACTACGAAGCTTCGAGGTTGGCCAGCTGGGTAATCCAGCAATATAAGATTACCTCACAGATGATGGAGTTTAGATCAATTCATTGAAAGAAAGTGCTGTTGGTTTAGTTACTTCCAATTATTTTTCCTCTTATAATATTCCAATTAGTTGCAACAGATGATAGAGTAGATTAATAACAGAGATTGTCATTTTTACTCGCCAATGATATGTGACCTAATCGATTCAGCAAAAGGAGATGGCAAAGAGTAATTTGCTTCCTCTTTCGCTAGATAATCTGTTCTAACTTTTGGAAAATGCACATATAGATATATATGGCTGACTCAAGTTGTTATTGTTTCTGCAACAGTGGAAACACTCTCGGGCCGAGATAGCAATATTTTCAATAGCAATGGAGTTTAAGGACTTTAGCCCTATCTTCAGTGAACCCAAGGTGGAGTGGGCAGCTCAGGGGTCATGTCCTTTGCGTCGATTTTTATTCCATGCCTATGCTCCTGATTCTTCTCATCTTTTGATTCGTGTCACTGATTTCCACTCTAATACTTGGGAAGCCAAACTTTCACTTGTGCTACTTGAGGACATTGTAAGCATTTTTGGAGTTAGATGCTTCTGCTTCTTCTCTGTTCTATTCTCCGTTTCATATGTCAACTAAAGAATGTGAGCCATAGATGTTAGTCCAGGCTAGACAGGCAAATGATGAAAACAGTATGCTGCTATTGCCAAATTGTTATTGTTTATAATGATATATTAAGTTTTTTAAGAGAAGAAAAGAAATATTGTTATTTACTGTTGGATAGGCTAGTACTTTTGCCTTTTATGCAACACATTGATATCATGATACTTTGATTCCAATTATTAAATAAATTGTATTTTGAGTAGTATGTAAATTTGCTTAAAAATTGTGAAGGATACATATTTTTATGATATCAGCTTTTGTGCAGAGGGACATCATTGGTATAGGGGGATCTTGGTCAGAGTTTGTTGATTATTTTATAACTTCTATAAAGTCTGAGGATCTGAAACTGGTTCTCGAGGGGAATTCAAACTCCGCTGGTGATAAGAATTCTTATTACTTCTCTCTTTGTTTCTTTCCTTTGAAAATTTGGAGTAGACAATGCTTGAGATGCAATATGTTATGTTTGCTGATAGTTCTCTTCTTCTATCAATAAATTTTTTTTTGTATGTTTTCTAGAATAAATATGAGAAAGTATACTCACTACCACCTGTTATCTATGTAACGTGTCTCAGACATTGCTTCTGCAAAATTAGTTGCTCAGAAATCAAAAGGAATGCCTCTGATCTCCATTCCTCTTGCAAAACTTGTGGACTCTGCTGCTAGTGAAGCTATGGCAAATTTATCCTTGAGTCTCTTCAAGGCATTCGAAAGCATCAAGCGCTCTCTTGTAGGAGGTTGTATTGTGTTCTATTGTTATTTTGCTCCAATCCTTTGAATCATCTAGTATGCTTTGAACATTTTTTAGTTCTTTCAAGCATATCCTTGTATCCTTGGCTATATTTGTCTCCTTTTTCCTTCCTTTTTGTTGGTAAAAAAGAATAACAGATTTTTTTTTTGTGTGTAACAGCTGTCAACTGTGCAATTTATATATTTACATGCATCTTTCCAGTTTCCAATTTTTTTTTTTTGTCTCAATATATGACTTAAGTTGTATCTATATTGGCTTGTGCTGGATTTGACTGTTGCTTTTATTTATTGTGCCTTCAGAGCAAGAGCGCTTTGTCCAGTTGACAAACATGATATCAGCTGAAAAGGTACAGGGGCAAAGTGAGGTTGAACTGTTGTGGCATGTAGTTTTATGTTAGTTACCTCAGACCATATATTTTGGTTGGAGATGAACTAGAGAATGGATTTGGCACTTCAAATTTACAGCAGCATTAAGAATATAATAGGAAGTATCTAAATGTCATTAGCAGTCACTGAGTATTTATAGGGTTCTCATTTTACCATGGGACTCACTGAGTATTATAACTGCAATTTTAGGAGCTTAAGTCAAAGCAATCTACAATTAAAATACCCCATGTGATTTGTCACTTTCATCAGTTAGGCACCTGTTTTGTTGGCTGAAACTGCATAAGTAATCAAGTTCAAATCCTGACCAGAATGATGCTCATCTAAATCTAATTTTGTTGAAAGATTGATTTTTTTTTTTTTTTTGTATCTAACCAAGTTTTTTTGTCTTCAGCTTTCTGCATTGATTTAGTTCACTAATCAGTTGTTCATCAATTTCTTCCGTTTATGTGTTGCTTGTTGATACTTGATACACATTTACAGTTACTTGCAATATATGGGCCTGAAAAATGGATTTTTATGAAGGAAGGAAGGAAAGTTGTTCTTTATTATGTGAACTTGTGAAGTTAATTCTTCTGCTTATTTATGTATTCTTTTGGGATCTCATCTTAATCATGGAAAATTTTTGGTTATTTTCACCTTTTGTATTCCATAGACAGAGTTTGAAAAGAACAATATATCTTTGTTCATCTCTGATGTTTGAAAGTTGAAAATTTCACCCACTTTCTGCTAGTAATAACTTGGTAAAATTAGAATTTCCTTCCTCATTGCAAGGTAGCCAGCTTATCAGTGAAAATCCTTTTCAACCTTTCAGGAAAAGAATGAAACTATACAACGGCAATTGGAGCAGAGGCAGAAGTTTCAAAAGATCAGTGACTCAGAGAAAGCAAATGTATCTACTAATGGGTTGCATAACTCTCCAGGTGTGTTACATATATGTACTCTGTTTTTCTAAAGTGGTTTTATTCTTAGGCCTTTAACTTAAGTAGTTCAGAAGCTGTTCCCTTTTTTCCCTGCAAAAAAGGGGGATTAGCATTACCAAAATGATCTGAAATATCTTCCATTGTTGAGCTTCTCAACTACTTCTCCAGCTAGGATAAGGGAAACTGTGGTTGCAGAGCTATTTTCTTGTGTGTTATGAAGAAAATGGGTCCACATTGAAATGGACTCGAAAGGAAGAGCAAAACAGTAGAGAAATTTTGAATATTCTGTAATGTGAAGAATAATTTTGGAGCTTCTTCAAAACATTGCACATTCATCTCTTGGATTTTATTCCTCCAAATACTTTGGATAGAAGATTAACTCTCACTGTTAACCTTCAGACAAGCAAGCGGCTGGAGATGCAGGTTCTACAAAAGTCAAGAATCGGGTGGTGCCAGCATTTCGCAGGCAAGTTCTCATATTAGTTTCTCTTATTACTATTACCATTGCTATTAATGCTATTGTAGAATGTAAACCCACTGAGCATTTTCCTTTGGGCAGAACAAAAGTAAGAGGAGCCCTCTTGCGGGATAGTGATGACCAGTAATGTAAGAGGAACTCTGTTAACTGATGAGGCAAGCCCCCTAGTCCTGACTTTTTCTCTCCTCCCCATCTTTCTTATGGACTCTAAAATTCTCCTTGTATTCCAAGAAAAATATATTTAGCTTGTAAAATTTTAGTTCTCGTTGAATTAGTAAGAATACAAATTGAAATTGTTAGTTTCTGCAACTGTATTTTATTTTTATTCAATTTAAAGTTGTCTCTATATAACAAGTAGTTGTTCTCAGTATTTCTACGTGATGGGAATAAAAATAAATACAGGGTGAAGTATATTCCCATATAGCATGTGTGATCTACATGAGTAAAGTAGAATGCATATGCTCCTTAGATTCATTATACTGGTGGCGTTTTTGTTGGGCGAATATGAGGATACTATGTTTACATTAACAGATATTTAACAGTTCCATTGTAAGAAGCGAGGTTTCTTGTGGCTTATATATCCAGGACAATCTCCTTTAACTTTTATTGTACCATGTGAAGAACATATTTAATCGTGAAATATCAAATGAATGTCATGACATCAATCAAAGAACAATTTAATTTGACAGTTTTTCCCTTTGTAATTCTTCATGCTTTAATTCCTCCATCTTACATGCTTTGTCATTTCAACCTCCAGCGGCATCCACCATATAGAAAATGCAGTCTCTATCTCATTCTCTTGCATTTCGTGTGTTGAATGAAGGGCCAGCAGCCAAGTGAGGAATTGTAATCAACATTTCTGCTGTTGTTTGTAGGAAGTAAAGTATCCATTAGTTGGTGATAATTAATTGATAACTCTATAAGCAATAAATTTATATTCTGTGGATTCATATGTATCGGAACAATAGCTCTTAATCAAATTTCTTGAGGGAACTTAGATGAATACCTGCTTTTGTTGTTGCTGCTATTTGTGCTTTCATATATTTTGTCTCCCACATCGTTTTTGTTATCTCCTGCGAATAAAAACTTCTTAATCCACCACTCTTTACCAATATTTTTTGTGGATTCTTGAAATGATGGCCTTGGAGAAACCTTAGGGCAATTCCCAACTTTTGCCTTCTTCACCCTAGCTAGAGACGTTGGAAAGAACATCTTGAGGAGGAATATTTCACTGTCCATGCTCTCAACTCGTGATACCTGACTTGGTCTTTTGCTTAAATTCTTCTTCTTCTTCTTCTTGTTTTGCTTTCTGCATTCAGCTTTACTGCTACTTTCTGTGTGCTTATTGTCGATACTAGTTTCCTTCTGAACTGGTTGAACTCCTTGCTGCTCTTCCACCATATCCTGGAAAGAGAGTTCAAAGGAAGACTCAGGCATGTTCTGAATCATCTCCATAAGCTCCTTCCTGCCTTCAGCAATAGCTTGCCTCCGTGAAGTAGAAGAAAGATGACTGCAACGGATGCTGTGAGGCAGTAAAGGTGAACATTCATGTTTACATTTTCTAGCTTTGCCTGTACCCCACATGTCCAAGCCTTCTTCAAACTGTGCATGGCCATTGAGCTTTGTCTCATCATCAACGCCAAATGGATCACTTATATTTTCAAAGGGTATGATATTTGATGAACCCCAGAAACTGAATTCTCTGTCTCCTTTACTGTCATGGCGGCTAAGTGGTTGGTGGTCTGAACTCGAACATGGCGTGTGATGGTTTTCTGCATGTTCTTGTCTATGATCAAGCATGGTTTGAGATATGAGCCCAAAGAGGAAGAAGATCTTGATTTTGAGTGGGAGAAAAGTGGGCGGAGAGGCCCACGTTATGATAGGAAAATAGAGTCAATGTCATTTTCTACATGGATTTTGTGAAGCACAAGTCATTGCCGTGTTGGATAGGAGTGCAACTGTAGAAGTATGTGGTCAAATTTCTCATTTTCTAGATTTGTCTTCATATACATAATTCATACTCTTCAAGGAAAACTGGGTCAGCGAATATTTCATCTAATTTTGAGCTCCATAATTTAATCTTACTATGAATATATTTTGAATTTTCAATTTGCTTCTCTGCCGCATCAAGCCTTGCTTTTACTTATATCTTCACACTGAGGTTATACAGATTTGCCACGGAGGAGATGGTTAAGCAACCATATTCTTAAGCCCGAGCTGGCTATGGGTGCTGATATTTTGAGTACAAAATTGTTAGTTACTCTCTCACACACAGCAAAAATTAAAGTCACGGAAGAACCGTAGATGTGGAAATAAATGACAACACTTTTGAACGAGTCATAAATATTATATTATGAAGATTGGGTAGGAGTCACACATTATGTAATGAATTATTTATTCTACTTTTACTTCCTTGTCTCTGACCGGTTCAGTGCTCACGGGAAAGTTGCAAAGAAAATGAATTCTGTTGTTTATTTCTCTGAACCAAACCTCACGAATGATGGCGACAACATCAACCATGACTAATGAGATTCAAAGAATTCTGGTCTACAATGACCATGAGTTTGTTGTTATGAGCCACAAACTTTGAAGTAGGTTTACTATATATAGGTCCTTACAGTCAAGATCCGAAGCACTGGGGATTTTGCTTGGGGAGACCGCTACTGCCATCGGCATTCCAGACAACCGCCGGCGAATATTGGTGATCTAGCTTATTAGGTTGGAGTCAAGATGGGCACACATCTACAGGCTAAATATCAGTAACCTTCTCCAATTGATTCCTTATTTACTTCTGCTTTGAAATAATTGAAGATAATCGGAGGTAGCATAAAAAAAAAAAAAGCAAATAATTAACATTAAAGAAAAACAAAGATTTTAAACGAAAGCGCTTCTTCGAATCTTAGTTGTCTGTTTAGCATGTGTCCATGGCCAGTTTCAAAGAAGAATTGACGACTTTAAACTTGAGATAGTAGACGAACCTCTCAACATCCAAATTGGAACTGTCTGCTAATCTTACATGCATGCAATGATACATTCATACTTTCTGTGTATGCAATTCGATTACTATCAGTGATCCTGTGGCTTCATATGATATCATAACCCGTATGTAACTGAATGCGAGGAACTCGTCATTAACAAAAGTGGCATAACGAGACAAAGACAGTTTGCAAGGGAGAGACATAAATATGAGTGCCTATAAATTAATCATTTTATCGCATGTGTCTTGAAACTCTTGGACTGATGAGATTGATTCTCAAAACTAAGTGGAATCAAGAAATAACCTGCAAGTACAATAAGATTAATCACATATGATGGAAGTGGTCTATCCAGCATGCTTTGATAATTAAGTCAGTATTTCAGTAGACTTTCAATAAAATAGCCAAGATAGATCTAAAAAAGGAATACCTCTCAGTATTTATAGATGTCGACTGTGCCAATAAACATGCTCTTGACAAATAAAGTGCAACTATATGTCTCCAGCACATTAGTAGTATTAGCAAGAATCTCGTCTCGCAAAGCAATTATTGCTATCACATTGTTCATGTAGGCTTGATCACGACTTTTGTCATGTCTTGGTTGGGCAGTTAGCTCATAAAGCTCTCCATCGGTCAAGTTTAATGACTTGTTGATCGGTCTAGACTAAATCGCATGTCAATCTTTCCAACTAGGGTGGCCGATTGGCTTAGGTCGATCATTTAGAGATTACAAGCTATTTTAGACTATGTCATGTCTATTTTGCTCATTAAAAAGATTCTTGAAGATTAAATTTTTTTTTCTCAGGTTGTATTTGATATATATACTTGATACTTGAGAATGCTTCCACTTAGAACATTCAAGCCATTTTGAAGAATGCTAATCCCACTACAAAATTAAGAGAAATACCAATCACATAATATGTGTTTTCATCAAATTTTTGTATATCCATTGTGATTCCTGTGATGATGATGGTGTCAAAAATCTAATGATTCAAAATTATTGTATAAGAACTTTGTGTTAAAATTGCATGTGTTAGTACCATTACTATAAAAGTAAAAATAGCTCTTCATTATTTGATTAGTGATAATAAAAAATTATACAACCCTTTTTATCAACAACCCATTCTTATTTGACTCACTACCTAGGCTCAATTGCAATTTTAGGGTTTCAACTTCCACACTATAAGTATTACTATAACAAAAATGTTAATTTTCGATGTCTGAAAATGTTAGAAATCCGTTGGAAATCATCTATTTTTGTCATGTATAACGTGTTTTCTGACGCCCACAGACGTTAGAAATTTAGTGCTGTAGCAAAGGTACATGGTATTTTCAATGTTTGCAAAAGTCAAAAACTTTGGATGACATGTTTGCATGTGACTTATTTCTAACCTATAGGGATGTTGGAAATGTTGATAGGACATGCCACGTTATCATTTTCAATGCTTGTAAATATCAAAAGTGTAGATGACATGACAAAATGTCATGGGTTGATAGCTCTTTAGCTGAAACTGTGTGATTTATGATGCCAACTCTTGGCTAACATGCCAGGCTTTTAATAAATTCAAACCATACTTGAATAGATAATCGAGGCATTGAGGATTTTATTGCCCATATAACCAAAATTCCATACACAACATATTTATAAGCAAACATGAGTATGCAATTGAAGCATTAGTATATATCAAGTCTCAAAGAACGTGCCATATAAAAAGTCTCTAGTGTATATTGAGAAATGACTTTTTTAAAAAATAAAGAGAGAAATAATTTCATTTTATTAATATATGCCTCATTATATAGTTTTAACTATATAAGGGGAGTATCTCTAAGTTCTACACTTTGGTCCCTAGCCTAAGTCATAGTGCCCACCCAATCACCGGACACACATTTTTAAAGAGCATTCTAAGTAAAAGTCCTAATGGCAGGAGTAGATACACTTTTTTCAAGTTGTCATAAGGACTTTTCTCCTAACTTCTAAGGATTCTAATATGGATGCAAAAATAAAAATGCAAGGGTCATAACCATGTACTTTTCTACTTGTAATAGACAAATGATTGATGTTAAAAAGACACAAATACCCTCAAAATAAGAAAAATTTGAAAAAATAATCTACAAGTGCATTTGCTCCTAAATTTACACCACAAGGCCTTTTCTTCATGCTTGATTTTTATGCAAGTTTCATCCAAAACTAAGTACGTTTGCCATCGAATTGATTCACAAGGCTGACTTGTGACATTCTCCGCTTTCAAATGTCAATGCCTTTGTTGATGCCTCAATCTGACATAGATTCCATGAAGGTTTCTCTTTTTGAGCTCTAACTTTTTGAATCTTCGGTCTGCTCCACTTGAACTATTCCTTCGGCCACTTTGCTTATTTTTTAAGCTAACAGTATTTGAGAGGCTTCAATAAATGACACCCTTAAACTGATATAGCTTTTAGGATCATTGTCAGTTTGTTGCTTCTCAGCTCCTCCCTTGATTTCCTCTCGACTTTGTGTCCTTGAACTTACATTATTGCACATTTGTTTCCCCCACAACTTTGGGTGGTTGCCTCTGCAACTTCAGTGTTTTAGACGATGTGACCTCTACAAACTTCATATTCTACCTCTGTAGACTCAACTTCATTAACCCGACACAAACTCACGGGTCACTATCTCCACAGCTCTTCTAGTTTTATCGCCTCTACAACTTCACCAATTCTATTCCCTCTGCAGCATTCGAGGTTATTACCTCTGTAACTTGTGCTTGCCTCACTACCTTTGCAGCTTGAAACACATTGTCTCTGAATAGCTTTTGATTTGACTCACTACCTTTGTAGTTCTCGATTTAACTCGTTACCCTTATAGCTTAAGTGTGTGCTACCTTTATAGTTTGTGTGCTTGCTTAGTATTTTGGACGTTTACTGATAGATAGCCCTATATCCAATGTCCTATACTACCGATGTGAGAGATGTAAGTCTCATATCTTGTTCACACGAAGTCCCATACATTGCTCACAAAACATGGCTTGCTTGCAAGTCTCATACCTTACTTATAAGTCTGCTTACGTTGGGTTTGATCAATCCATTATACTTACACTACACAACTTTCACACCTGATGGGATCCTCTTGACCCTCTCTAAATTAATACCTTTTGTGGTATCATTTGACCACTATAGTTTAATTAGAGTTGATGTTATCTTGCATCGTGTTCCTTATGACCCTTCCTAAGTTTGCTCACTCGAGTGTCATCTTTTTGAAGCTGATATTGGCTTGTCTACTGCAACCTTCATAGCCACTCACTAGTATCATGCCCTCATAGCAACTTCTTCGATGATCAATGCCCTATCTCTTGGTATTTCTTAAGTAACATCTTCCTATGAAGACTCCTTCTTTGAGTATATCCTCATGATGGGTCCCCCACATCAACATCTTTGATGGGAGTTGAGCATTGAGCATCCTCTACTCGAGCTCGAGTTTCAGTTTGCCTATGTATATGTAATTGTGAATCTCTTGGTCATTAACACAAAGTTTGTCCTGCCACTATGTAGTGCTAGTCTACTATGCCTCGAGGTCATTGCTACTATTTTGTTACATGACTATGTAGCTCTAGCTCACTATGTGGGTATCATTGCCACTTATCATGTGACTATGATGTGCTAGCTCCCTAGCATCTTGTCTTGAATCTTGTGGATTAGCACTACAGGTCACTTTTTGCATCCATAGACTGTGCATAATGGGTCCCTCCTAGATCTTCTCATTCCTCCAAGTAAAATGCATGCCCTCTGACATAATTTTGGACTTCTCTAATAGGATTTGTTTGCTCAACACATCACTAAAGATGTGTCATCCTATAGGATATGTCTACTGTCTATTATGGCCGCACTTTCTCAAGCATAACTATGGCTTCACTCTTTAGGCTTCACCAATGGCTAATATGTCCCTTATGGACATAGACAAGCTTTCTTTGTAAGATTAGGGCTTCTTTTGGGTCTTCCTCCTACTAGATAGGCCATCAATTTACTCACTCTCTTGAGTGATTTTGCATTCCCTCGAAAGCCTACTATGAATAAGTGAATAATTAATGTCTCTTACTATATAGCAAGTCCATTAACTTCTACACACACTTGCACTTGATGTACCATTAACGTTCCCTCGAATGTAATATCTTGCACACTAGCCCTCGAATTACTCTAACCTCTACACCTTTTTAGGTCAAGTCTTTAGCAGTAACTCTTCGTTATCTCCCATGAGTGTCTGCTTGACTCATAAGCTCCACATGCTTTTGACAAGTCAATTCTACCCTAATAATGGCCTACCTGGTCTACTTTCTCTAGCACAATTGAAGTCTAATACCAACTGTCACGAGCTAGTAGCTCTCTAGTTGAAACTATACGGCATATGTTACTAACTCTTAGCTAACATGTCAACCTTCCAATAAATTCAAGTCACACTTGAATAGATACTGAGGGTATTAAGGATCTTGTTGCTTATACAACCAAAATTCTATGTGTAACATGTTTGCAAGCAAACATGAGCGTGTAAAACTTGCCATACAAGAAGCCTTTAGTGCATATCTAGAAATTTTTTTTTAAAAATAAGGAGAGGGATAACTCAATTTTATTAATATATGCCTCATTATATATTTTTAAGTGTGTAGGGGAGTATCTCTAAACTTTACATTCTGATCTTTAGCCCAAGTTACAATGCTCGCCCAATCATTAGACACACCCTCTTAAAGAGCATTCTAAGCAAAAATTCTAATGATAGGAGTAGATATTTTTTTTTTAAGTTGACATAAAGACTTTTGTTCTAGCTCCTAAGGATTTTAATACACCATCTCATCTGGATGCAAAGATAAAAAAAAAATGCAAAGATTATAAGCATGTACTTTTCTGCTTATACTGGACAAATGATTGATGCTAAAAATATACAAATACCCCCAAAACAAGAAAAATTTGAAAAAATAATTTACAAGTATACTTGCTCCCAAATTCACACCACAAGGCCTCCTCTTCATACTTGATTTTTACACTAAGTTTTGTCTAAAATCGAGCATATTTGCCTATCGAATTAGTTCATAAGGTTGACTTATGACACAGAGTCATGTTGTTAATTCAACATATGTCCGACATATATGGATGTTGAATATGATGATGTGGCATGCCATGTCAACATTTTTGATGTCCCTATGTGTTGAAAAGATGTCAAAAAAGTTGATGTCATAGAAAAAAATAAATATTTAATTAAAAGATCTCTGCACCTGCACCTGATTAAAAAATTGCAACACACATGGATTGTACATTTTTAAAAGTCCACTATCGTAAAGTAATCAAATTATTATATTTGATATTTAAAAGGTTTAAAAAATTATTAAAGTTCTAAAATGTCAAAGTGACTTATGAAATCCCTAATTTTTCCTTCTCCTCTTCTTGCTTCTCCTCAGTAGCATCCTCATTTTCAGGGATCTAGGCCTGGGTCAAGTTTGTGGTGGACCTCCAAGATAATGTGGCCACACACTTGAATATGGGAATTGCATCCAAGGATATGGTTGAGTTAGCTATTATTCGAATAAGGCTGTATTAATGAATGATAATGTGGGAGAGGCATCCAAGATGGTGGATAAGGCACGAGAGGTAGCATCTAAGGTGCGTAAGGCATAGAAGGCTACTACATAGGTGATGGTTGTCAAACTCCAAAATGTTGCATTAAGTAATTCACGCTTTCTTACAAAGCATCCATCTTCTTTTCCATTTTAACTTCTCTTCAAAAAGAAGAAAAACCTCAAGTGTGATGTATTGCTAATCACATCATGTGTACTTGTGATCCCATCCCATAAACTTGACCCCTTTTTTTCTGCTACAACTTTCCACCACAATTGAGGATCAAATGGCATAAATATTGTAGTTTCAGCATCACTGCTATTCCTTTCCATTAATGCATAAGTAGACAATAATCTTTCCTTTTCTTTACTAAAAGACTTCTGAAAAGGAATGTAAAATATGAATACTAGCCTAAGAACTTACATAAGATAAAAGTAAAGTGGAATTGTTTAAACTTAGCTAAACATATAACTTATAAATTTTTGAGTAGCATAAAGGTCCATCCATTCCCTCATATTCTTTTTCTTCTTTCTATGCAGGTTAAGAAATACATCAAGAAATCGGGCCTTCATTCCAGTTTGTTTTTCCTATTTTTCACTTTTTTAATATTGTTAACAACTTGAAACACTTATACACAATCAAGAAACAGATATTAAGTTTACTTGCATATCTAAGGTTATGCCCCATCATGGAAATAAAACCTCCATAATGAAGAAATGCATCTAGATTTATAGCTCGATTCTTCTTATTCTACTCCTACAACTTCTTAAAATTTGGATCATTCTAGTGAGCCAGCAAATTATGCCACACAGAATTAGTAATTCAATAAGTTTTTTTTTTTCTTTTTTTTTTTGAATCTCATTGATTGTGTATAACAACATTCTTGACCTTTGATGGTTAAAAGACTTCTACAACACTACATAATTGGCAAGGGTTAATTTGTATACTTATATAAATTACAGCCATATAAATGGGCTAAAAATAAAACATTAAATAATGCAATTACATAAAAGCATAAAAGAAACAAGAAATACTAAAATTTGCAAGTTAAAGTGAAATATCAAAAATTCCCTATCAAACCACATACTTCGAGTCTCCTTCGGAATGCTTGTCCATTTCGGTTATACTTTTTTAAACTTTGTCTATACAATCTCCCTAATTCTATGCACTGGTTCTTCTATGGTATAAAACATATTTCAAAGTTTAAAAATATTATAACATGGATAGTCTAAAATTATTTATATGTATAAATATTTAAATAAAGCTTTGGATATTCATGTTCCACCAGGCATTAGAATTATGTTTTCATCATGCTCGAAATTATGCCATTGATAGCTTACTCTAATAGTAGTTGATGCTATCTGAGTGAAGATGGATTAAAAAGAAGATGCATGAGGTGATTGGTGAAGAGGCAATGTAACAAGCCCTATAAGAGAATGCTAGGTGGGAGACACCATGGGATAGGGCTAGGTGGAAGGTGCCATACTAGAAGGAGACTAAGTGAGAGACACCATACTGGGAGAGGATTGAGTGGGAGGTGTAATACTGGGAAGGGATTGTATAAGAGGCACTATATTGGGAGGGGTTGGGTAGAAGGCATCATATTTGGAGTGGGTATAAACATGTGAGCTAGTAAAGAATTACTTTCAAATGGTAACCAATTGGGGGTGGCTCTAATAAGGTTGATGGGGGTACAAAGATACTTTTTTGACTTTGGTTTCACATTTTCTTTATCTTTTCTTGATGACATCTATATTAAATTAAATTAACTTAAATGAATAAGCATACCAAAAACTTAGATATACACGAAATATAAAAAAATGCAGCAAATATGATATAAATACATTCAATTGAATATATTATATGACCTGCCAATTAGAATCAAGGTAATTTATTTGAACATTATCGTTATTATTGTCTATTGAATCATCCAAATATGTAAAGTCAGGTTCTTTATCTTCATTTTTTGATTTCTCATCTTCTTCCACAATATCATCTCCCACTAAAGTAGGAGGCTCAACTTCTTTAGTTTACCATTAATGTCATGCAAATGATCAATTTGCTATAACCAAAGTATCAAACGAGTAGTGAACACTACCTTATTTTGATAAGTACCTTCTAATATAATATATTTTTCAACCATACCTCTTGGCTTCATTTTAATTACAACCCACAAATCTTTCTTCTCTTTATTGATATTGGATATGATGCATAATATACCTATGTTGCTTGGTATGCATATATGAACAGATCATATTTTGAGTGTTTTCCAATATGCTTCACTTTCACTATTTTATACTCTTTGTAAAGCTTATTTCATAATTAATCACTGGATCAAACCATTTACATGTAAATAAAACCAACCTTTTCAAGGGCATGCTAATAAAAATAAAACTTTTTTTCTTTATAACATTCTTTTCTATAACTACAAGTATATTTGAAATAGGACAATTCATTAAAAAGCTCAATCATAAAAATATAATTAATTATAATTAACACCCCTTACTTCTCAACAAGCAAGCACTCAAAATTCAATTCAAAAATCACATCTAAAGCCCATTCTCCTTTTTCAACCTCTTTTTATAGCACTGAAATAAATTATGATTAAGAAATTTACCTTCGAACAATACAAGTATGCAAACTCACTTACAATGATCTGACTCACTGTTATTGCCTAGATTCTTTAATCTTCAAATTTCCAATAGCAAACAGGTTCAATTAATAAATAATGAAATTTCTCTAAACCAGTAGTTCAACATTGGGTATATAGTTTAATGTTGCAAAAAAAAAAATGGTCATTGGGTATACAAAAAAATGAAATCAAATAATAATAAAAATTACATGTTAACACAAACAGAGAGAAAGAGAGAGAGTCGTTGGAAATGATATTGTTGCAAAATAAAAAAGAGGGTCGGTTATTGCTTCTTTCCTTTATACTTGTGCTTTCAAATCATTAGAGATGGACTTTAGATGAAGAAGAGAGTGAGTTAGGTTTCAAACTAATGAGAGTTGAAAAGTGAGAGACAGGTTTGTGAAAATTGATTTAAATTTCATAGACTTTAGACATCAGTTCTCTAGTAAGAAACGATGTCTAATATTGAAATCTACGTTGGTTCCTTGTAAACAGAAGTGGTATAATGAGACAAAGATAACAAGGGAGATAAACATAAATATGAGTGACTTCTACTTCCATAAATTAATCATTTTATTGCATGTGTCTATTTTGCTGATTAAAAAAAAATTCTTTAAGAATAATTTTTTTCTTGTGTTGTATTTGATATACTTATACTTGAGCATGCTCCACTCAAAACATTCAAGCCATTTTGAAGAATACCAATCCCCCTACAAAATTAAGAGAAATAATAATCACATAATATATGTTTTCATCAAGTTTTTGCATATTCATTGTGATCATTGTGATAACGATGATGTCAAAAATCTAATGATAAGAAATTATTGTATGAGAACTTTGTGTTAAAATTGCATGTGTTAGTACCATTGCTATAAAACTAAAAAGAGCTCATTATTATTTGATTAGTTATAATAAAAAAATCATCAAACCTCTCTTACCAACAACCCATTTCTATTTGGTTCACTATCAAGGTCTACTTATAATTTTAGGGTCTTACTTCTCACACTATAAATATTAGATATATCCTTACACCCAGAGCAGACCTCCATCTACCGTCTCTTGATTTGTTTTTATCTTGTAGGTTCCTAATATCCTTTATGGAGAGAAATTTATCATTGACGTCATCTGTAACTCTTATTTCATTATTGATTGTTTGAACCTAAGAATCTATACCATTGTCCAAAAGTCACCATATTTAATCACCAAAGCTCTCACCTTTCCAACCAAGAAACTATTTTTCTCACAAATTCAATCCAACAAACGCATGCTGTTGAGTCGGCTTGACACTCCGTTCACTATGTTCGGTATCTAACTCCTACGTTCAACTCGGAATTAAAGATACATATCTCCTTGCATATATATACATTGACCACATAATATATTAGTCTTTAATTATCTCATTACACTAAAGTCTAGATCCTACGTTTGTCTTGCTTCAAATGACTTTGCGCCTATCCTAGGCTTTTCCTTCCCAAATGATATCAGGCACTCTTTATCTCACTTGTGACTAATTCATATTAGTTTAACAGGTGAAGGCCTTCCTTGGAGTCACGAGTGGAAAAGTTTTGGGTCTATAACTTGACAAAGCCCATCCAACCTATAAGACAAATGGTCATCCATCTGAAATGGAGGGAGAACGCCTCAACAATTAAGGCATAAAAATATAGTTGATCACCCCATTTCCATCAAGCATAATGGACTTGATTGAAGGGCAACCACCACCCCTTCTCCGCGTTTGGACGGACAATAGCCATTGTGAACCAGTTGAAAGGTAAATGCCAAATGTCTCCAATTTGTCCGATTCACACACCTTGAAACATATGGAACTGAGTTTTAGGAGACCTCTACTTCACCTTTTTCTATTTGCCAAGAGGGCAAGCAAACCACTCGCCCAAACTGCAACAACAAGCACACGTGTGACTATTTTAGTTCGTCAGGAAGAATACAACATGTTGTTTGCCAAGTAGGCGAGCAAGACTACTCGCCATCGAACATCTCCTTCATCTCCACTGGCGAGCAAGATATTTACCGTCACGCTTCTGCCAGGCTTCTCCTTAGTTTCCACCAAGCTCAGCCATTGCTAGCATCCGCCATGTCTTGTCTTCATTTTAGGCAAATGCCTCGCTGTGTTGGAGTTAGCGAGTGTCCAGAAGCCCTTTCTTTGCCTTGCTACTACTCTCCAAGACATGGCAATTGAGATAAGTATCACTTTGCCTTTTATGAGAATTATTGCTCTCTTTTATAGCCTTAAATCTTTCTTGCTAAATTTCAAGTTTGGTATCTCTCATTGAAAGTTCTCACAGTGGCAGTTAGTAAAAGTAAACTCATATGCCACCCACCTAATTCTTTAGACTTGAGCTCTTGATAAAAGCTTTTGTTGGTTAATCGCTCTAACTCATTCACATTTTTGGATGATCATCACCCTGAGGCATATTTGTGATGTGCACAAACTTGTTGCACATTTTAAATATAACCGCAAGCGCACGGCATAGTTGTAGCTAGTACCGGTGAATACGGGTCGATCCCACAGGGAAGTTATTTTAAGT
>JANHAO010004617.1:0-23897 GCA_026873985.1 Saraca asoca | reverse complement strand
TGTTATTTGCCAAGAATCATAGGTGAGGTGAAACCTCAATCCTAGGCTTTTATTATTACTCTTTGATTTACTTGTCACTTTTATAGTTGATCTTTCTCTGTCTTTATGATTTCTATTTGATTTAGGCAATTCTAAACTGCAATCTTTTGGTAAGTTAAACAAAGATCCTTGTGGAATTCGACCCGTATTTGTCGGTCTCTACTATAGCTACGTCGTGCGCTTGCAGAAAGCACATCATCAGACAACAACAGAATTGTAGGGGGAAAATTATGGCAAAGTTTTGGCCAATGGTAAGGGATTTGGATAGCCACACAAAACTTGATGCAATTAAGAGGAAACTGGCACCAAACTAACTAAAATGAAGTGTAATTCAGTCCCACACCAATGGACATGCAAGAACAAAGCAAAGAAAAACAAATTACTAAACACTTGAAATGCAACAAGATAAGGAATGAAAATTTTACAAAATTTTTAGTAGAACCTTTAACAAACAACCAAGGAAATGAAATGGAAATGAAACAAAATGAGCAAAAAATTTCAATCACACAAAGCTAAGATTGAACACTAGGTAGACAAAAGAAGAACACAAAATTTTTCTACAAATGTATAGTAGAATTCAAGCGAAAACTAAAACAATTATTATAGTTGATTAATGCCAAACTGAAACAAAATTTTAGTGAGCAATCAAGCATAAGTGGACAATAATTTGGCAAGAAAATGATGAAGCAAAATTAGACCAAAAAAAAGGGAAAACAACAAAGAAAAAATTGTAGAAAAATGAAAGCATAAATAATAAGGAAATAAAGAGATATCACTTGAATTGCAAGAGCTGAAGCTCTAACACCAAACTGATGTGATCTTCTATGGAGATACCCATGGATCTATCTCCAATTTAGCAAATTTCAACAACAATTAAAAAGGAAAAGAATGATATTAATGCCATACATTAGAGGAGATAGAAAAAGAGTAAGAAGTGATAAATTTGATATCACAAAGAGTAAGCTCTTTGATATGTCCCATGTTCTTACTAAAACCCTAGGACAACACTCACTCATGAAAAAAATACTTCGATTTCATTAAATGATCAAATCTAAATGGCAAGGGAAATAATCCTTCCCTAATAGCAATTAAACATTAAAGATAGGCTGGATTGATGTCTAAATAGGCCCCACTAAAATACTAAATGAAAATCAGGTAAAAAATAAACAAGTCTAGGCTTTTACAAATAGTCAAATGCTATCCACAAAAATGGGCTATTTTGCCCTTTATATGTGACATTCCTAAGAAAAAAAATAAACAACCCCAAAAATATGCAATTAAAAGGTTAAAATAGTCCACAAATGCTATACTAAAATAGCTTAAATCATGCTTAAGAAACCGGCCATATGTGATGCTAAAAGGGCTACCAAATTGGAGCAAAGTCAGATGTCCAAGTGGAATAAGTAGGTGGCACAGCTTCTCTACAAATAAAGCTTGAATCTCCAAGACCTTTCTCCCTATATGAGCTCCAAAATGTGTGAGAAGGCCCTTGAACTACTTCCTTCATCTTTTTTTCCTTAGCTCTAGTTATGAGTCCCATTAGAAGGTGCAAAGCCTCTTGATGACCCTTATTTTAGTCTTCCATGTTCTCATCACTCATTAATGTTAAAAATGATAATATAAAAGAAGGCTTTAACTGAAGAAGAAGCACAATTGGAGAAATTTAGTAAAAAAGTAAGTAAAATGATTGTATAAACTTTTTGTTAAAATGACATGTTTTGATTTTAATTTAGTTTTGTAATGTCATGATCCAATAAAATGTTTGAAGTTGTTGAAATTGGGATTGGGTTGGGTGATTGTATATTTTGGTTTGATGATTATTTCTACAGAAATGTAAAATAGCAGTAAGTTTCTATAAAAATGTGGCTAGCTAGCAACAGGTTTCTATAAAAAATAGAGCTAGGATCAATTTTCTAATGAAAATGATGTCAATTTTCTAATGAAAATGATGTCAATTTTTATAAAAAAAAATGATGTCTTTATATCTACTCAAGATGTCAATTTTTACAAAAAAAAAAAAAAATAGACATCTTTAGTCTTTCATAGTCTTAAGGAAAATTTATTAATATAATTGATGTCTTTAGTGGATATTAAAGGATGTCAGTTTTTAATAAAAACTAACATTTTAGTGGAAGAAAATATGTCAATTATTCATATAAAATCAATGTATAATTTTTTTTTATATAAAAAGATGTCAACTATATATTAGAAATTGATGTCTTTCATGTTTTACATGTGGTTAAAAAATTGACATGGATTGTTATTATCTATTAAATTGCTCGTATAGATGTTAGTCTTGAAAACCAACATGGAATGTGTGTAATAACCAACATGGATGTGTCTTTTTGTAGTAATGTGCTCCATATGTGCTCCATATCCTAAAGGAAGTTATCTAGATCCTTTGCATTTTGATTGCTTGTAAAGGCTTTTGGGTTTAACATCCTTACCTTGGTTAAGGCACCGTTGTCTCCTATGAAATTGTAGGCTAATGCTTATTTCATTACCCCTAGCTTAACATCATAGTGGAAAGTAAGGCCTGAATGTTCCTCCACATATCAAGCAAATTAGTGCCCAATTTCAAGCATCATGCCTCCTAATTTGTCATCTGTTGGACATTTACAATGGCCTAATTGCCTAATTCTACCATCAGCCACTCATAGGTCATGCATAAAGTAAGGGGTTTTCAATGGAATGAGTCCCAAAAATATCTTCCAATCTTGCCATATGACTATTTATGTTTCCACCATCCATTATCAAAGAATTTTTTGTAGAAATTTTAAAGCTAACTAGACTTTAATGCCAATGGTCACAGGAAAATTTTCAAAGCCTAAAAATTAAGTGATAGTACTAACCTTTAGACTTGGTCTCAACCAAAATCTCACTCACAAACACTCAAGTGTTTAATTAGGAAGTAGAACATAAAGGAACAATTAATATATAAAGAATCTAATCTTTAATTTTTTATTGATTCAATGTGAATACAATACAAAGGACATACACATAATAGTGTATTTTGTACACTGCTAATTGATGGCTTATAGGGACATTTATACATATAAGTAGTGGTAGTTGACAGGCCCAACTACTAGGTTATTGTAAGTAACGACCGTAAATAATTGGTTTTCACTAGGTGATACCTATGCATCACACATGCTACCATTCAACTGCATATTCACATACCCACAATTGCTTATGTTTAAGAGTCATTGCATACACATTGCCTAGTGCTACTTGGCATTGCCAGGCACTCATGCATGTTGTTTGCATGGGTGCCCTTTCATGTTGCTTGGTGCCCATTTAGGTGCTCTAATAAAGCCTTAGTGCCATATTGATTCTCACCAGCAAACAATATATGCCACAACACAATCCATATATCTTATGCACTAACCTGCCTCATGCTAGGGTCAGCTCACTGTCCTTGCCACACAACCTACTTGTCTAATAATCATGTCGATTAATCAACATCTTGGTCCTAACAAGCTCTGTCCTAGCTTGCTAGCCATAACTTGACCTTAAGAACACTTGACATGCCTTACTCATGCCAAGTTCCCATAGAACACAACATAATCCAAAGTTAATTGTGTTACCTCTTGTGCCATAATATAGCTAAGGGTTTGACATAATAGGAAAGGAGGGAATAGGTTTCAATCATGCAAGAATGGAAAGGAAGGTTAGGTTTTAAAGGGACTAGGCTACACAAACCTTATCATGGGGCCTAACATAGTTAGGCAAGAACTGATCATATCCTAGGCCCGAATGAGGTTAGCTTGACTAAACATGTTAGCTAACCTTGTTTTGGGTCAAGGTAAGGTATGTCTTTCCTTGACCAGTTTAGGCCCTATGACGAGGTCAATGCTAGCACAATGAAAAAATGTTGATTGGAAGTGTGATAGATTAGGAATTAGTTTTGAAAATAGGACATTTAGGAAATTAATTACAAAAATAGAATAATTTTCATCAAAAGGGAAAAATTTTGTTTTAACTAATTTCCATCCAAAATCCATAATCATGTTTGACTCATGTGTCCATTTTTTAGCCCCAAATCTCTATACATTCTTTCTTGAATCAAATCAATTTGAAATCTTAGTGTAAACCCTAATTAATATGTGAAGATATAAGGAATCATTACTTCATTAATGCATTCATAATTAGAGTAGTGGTTAGCATTTATCCACATTAAATTCCCATCCTTACCTACACATACCAATATCTTCAACCTTCAATAAGAAGAGAACTTCTACTCCAACTATAACATAACAACAAACCAAAAATTGGCATAAGATATGATGGAAAGTTAAGGGATCATCAAGGGTAATGCTAAGAAGATTAGGAAGCTTCCAATGAGCAAAATATTTGCCTATTATTTCCTCTTATACTTTGCCTCTAAGGATTTTAATTGAGTTTAATTTAGTAAATTGGCTTTGTATTGAGATTTAGTCATGATTTGGAACTTAATTGAATTAATTGTTTAATGCTAGATTTTTGACACTATTTTAGGTTTCAGGCTATACCTTGAGCTCCAAATGTTGGATTGGATTTATCTTTATATGCTTTCAAGAGAAAGCTCTACAACTTTTATGTTGAGGTTGGAGCCTAGTTTTACCATTTAGAGTGTTGAAATTTATGGTTAAGTCACCTTCATGTTTTTGTCTAGATTGAACTTGTCACAATGATTAGATCATTATTAACACTTTAGTGGGTCAAATGATGTCAAACCATAGACCAAAGGTCCCTAGGGTCCATCATAATGATTTCAAGCATTAAACTTAGTGAAACTATGTAATTTTCAAGGTCAATACAAAGACTAAAGTCAAACCAGCATTTTTACTTTGTAGAGGACTCGTTTTGTGATTAGATTTGTAAATATAGTTTAGAGGCTTCCATTATAACTTAGGCATTTTATTTTAGCTAAATTGATTAGTATTTGTGTTGGGTTTTTTGTTTGATTTTAGCCTATTTTGGGAGAGTAGTAGCTAAGAGGGAACACTTGTTTTCTTTAGAATTCAGATTTCTCATTTCATGAAATTGAATAGTGTTTATCTTCTTAAGAGCTTCCTTTTTTAGTGTTCCTTATGAACTTGATACTTAACAAAGAATTTTCCTCTTTGTGCCATCAAACTCTCATTTTACCTATTCTAGAGTGTGGCATGAATATGCTTCTTTTTCCTTTGAATTTTGTTGTTGAATTTTGAAGGATCCATGAACATCTCAATGGGAGATCACATCAGTTTGATATCAGAGCTTTGAGTCTCCAAATTTAGGTGATATCTCTTTAATTTTCTTGTGTTTTTGCTTCCATTTTTTTTCTAATTTTTTTTTATCCTTCCTTGCATTTTGCTTATGCATTTTTGTGTTTTATCCTCAATGAACTGTTGTCCAATTTTTGCATCTTTTGCTTGTTGAAATTCTATCCAATTTGTGTCACTTTGCTGCAATCATGTTTGCTTCAATTTTGTTCGATTTTTACCATAATTCTACAAAAAAAAAATTATTTCCTGCTTGTTTGTCAAGTGTTTGATCATAGATTTGTGTGGCTTAAATTTTTCTACTCATTTTGTGTCATTTTCCCCATTGAATTTGTAGAATTTTTGCATCCTAAATTGTTGCACATCAAGTGTTTGTGAGTTAGTTTAAGTTTCCTTTGCTTTATTTTTGTGTGTGCTTTGGTTTGGTACTGAATTGGACTCAAATTTATTGCTTTTTGGTGCCATTTCCATCAACATTTGCATTAGTTTTGATCATCAAATTGCAATCCCTATTTTGGTTTAGTTGCTATCTAATTTTCCTTGCAATTGGCTAAAATTTCTGCTACGATTCCTTAAGCTTTTTGCTACTATCCAAATTTGTTTTTTATTGTGTTTTATGCCAAAAACCTCTTCTATTGAGTACACATAATTGAAAATTGATTTGTATCAATTGTAATTAACTTGGGTCAATGTTAGTTGCTTTAAGTGGTGAGAACTAAATGCTAAATTTTTTTTTAGATAGCTAGTGTTATGTGAAAAGAAACACAAAAGAAAGAGAGGAAATATTTGTGAAAAAATACAGAGGAAAAAAAAGTTGTGACAAAGAAAAGTGAAACAAAATTTGAAAGAAACAAGTGTGAAAGAACAAAAGAAAAAGAAAGAAACAAGTGTTGTCCTAAATTGGTTTCTCTTTAATCATTTTCCATTGTATTGTTAATTATTTCATTGTCCTCTCACTAAGCCTCTTAGGGTCTAAAATGATTTATTTGAGTTATGATTATCACATTTTCAAGTTTTGTATTAATTGGGAGCTTTATGCAAAATTTTGCAGTATTTGACCATTTTGAGTAGTTTCTGTATTCTGGTTATAACTTGAGATACACTTGTCCAATTAACATGATTCTTATCTTGTAAGAAACCTAAGACATAGATCTACAATTTTTATGAATGTCTCAAAGACTGATTCGTATAATTGGGTACCTAAAATTGGAGTTCAAGTCACAACTGGAATGTTGACTTAGCCCTGTCCATAGCAACCCAACCTTGGTGTACTCCTTAGTTAATAACTAGAGTTATAGATGTCTAATTAAGGTCAAACTAAGCTAAATTGGAAGCTGAGACATAAGGCCACATTTCGTATAAAGACTTCTAAAGCTGAATAGATCATTATGGACATGAAAAATGAGCTGCAACATAGAGACAAAATTGCTACGAGTTGGGCTTCTGCAAAGTTGAACTTTTAGGCTCCAATTGGCCTAAAACTTGAACCCTTTAACCATTCCCTAAGGCAGCCCCATGCTCCATCAGATCCAAGTCAGAGAAGCAAACTGCAATTGGAGTTTCAAGCAAAAGGACAGGCAGCAACAAAATGGTAGCAACCAACCAGTTTGCACCAACTTCCTACCTGCTCCACTAACTAGCGGATAGTTTTCTCTTTATTGGCATTATTTTGTAAGAAAAAGGTGGCAAGCATAACACGAATAATATAGGAGAGTAGTGTAGGGAATTTTTCTCTTCTTTTTCTCTATAATTTTCTACCTTCCATGGAAGGTTGACTTTGTAATCAATCAAAGGGTTAACAAACTTGAAGATTAATGTGGAGATCTTATTCCTTCATTTTGCATTCAAATTATTGGTTATTTCTCTCCTTTCCTCTCTATTTTTACTGTGATATCTGAATTGAATGGCATCATTTGGTTTAGATGTTAATATGATTGTTACTTAATGATCAATTATCGAAAGAAGATAGGAAAACTAAGCAATTTATCAAACTTTTGATGAGTTGTTTACTTAGTTGAAACCAAATGCTATGTGCTTAACTAATAAATGGTTCATTAATAATTTCAAGGATTCTTGTTATGATTTTAGGCTAGAGAATATGACTAACAATTGGATGAACATTTAGTGATCAAGGATATATTAATCTCAAGTTTAGTTGATTTCCTTGGGCTTGTTGGTTTACTTATTCTAGTTTTTGTTTATGCATTATGGTTACTGGTTAGGATAGTTACTACCAACCCCCTTATTTATCTCTTAATTTGATTGTGATTGTTAAAAGATCCAAGAGCTCGACTCGGTGTTGCATTATACTACAAGCAGAGTAGGGTAATCTGATTATAAATTACTAATCTGACTGGCCTCGACAACTGAATCAGTGGCATTCTCCATTGGAAGGTACCAAAATGAGGTTCTTTGTGATGTTATCCCTATGCAAGTAGCTCACTTGTTTCTAGGAAGACCATGGCAATTTGATAGATATGTGATTCGTTTTGCATTGTCTTTGATTTTATGAAAGAGAGTAGCTCCAGGGCAAGAGTCCAACCCTAATTAGGTTTCTTTTTTCCTTCTAATTTTACATTAATTTGTATTTGAACTTTTACTTCAATTTAAGGGAAATTCTATATCAAGTTTTTTTTATTAATTATGAAACATGCTTTAATTGTCAATTTTTTCTTACTTTGATTCTATTGATTCTCTAGTTTAATGCTTATAATTGTTTTAGATGATTAGTCAGTAGGGCCCATTAATTAATTTTTCATTGTAATTTGCTATTAGCTTAATTTTCTTAGGCAATTTATTATTGTTTGTAGTTGTTTGGTTAGAGTAGCAATAGAGTTTTGATTTACTGTTAGGGTAAATTAGTTAATTAGCCTTAGTATTTTTAGATCTTATTGCTATTGGTGAATTGGTTTAGGTATTGAGCCTTGATTGATTTAGTAATAATGGTTAATAAGATACTTATCATGGTTGGCCATTTTAGGAAGATAATAATAAGAATTAATTAGGTGATGGGCTTAATTAGTTTCTTGGCTAAGTCATTAATGATAGAATAAAACAATTATGCCAAGGATTAGTCATAGAATTAGTTGCAAGAGTCCCTTGGATTGAGCTTTTCTTCATTTTATTTCCTTTCCATTTTTTATTCTATTTGCTTGCATTTAAATTATCTAATTAAATTCATATTCTAAATAGATATCTTGCCCCTTATTTTACACTGCAAATATGTAGAAGTTAATCATCAGTCTCTGTGTATTCGACCTGGACTCACCCTACCTATAAGCTTAGGTAGTTCAACATTATTATCTTTGCTGGTCTCAACAATCATCAACAACACAAATATAAATATATGCCAAATTGGTCTAACTCTTTGCTACTTCAAACTACAATTTGTCTTAGAAAACTTATCTGTATAGCTAGAAATTCATGCAGCAATAAAATCAACCCTATTTATTGAGCATTGCCTTTATGATATATTTTGAAGTTAAAAGGAAAAGGAAAGGAAAAAGTGTTCAAGGAGAACGTGGAAATAGACATGGAGAAGAAGTTTGTGACTTACACTACTTTTGAAGAACACTACTTAGATAAGTTCAAAAGCTACAAAATCAAGTTACTCCAAAGAGTGATGAACAAAATTATACATATTTTATATTCCTTTATACTTAGTGTTTTATCATGTTTATGTGCTTAATTAGATACTTGAAATTGATTTTGTGATTTGCTTAGTTTTTGTGCTTAATTAAATTTATTTAATGAATTTACACTTGATAAACATAATTTATATCCCTTTATACTTGGTCTTTTATTATGTTTATATGATTAATTGGACACTTGGGATTAGTTTTATTATTTGCTAAGTTTTTGTGCTAAATAGAATTTATTTAGTAAATTTATAATGTTTCAAACTATTTTAGGATTTTAAGCATATCTAAAGTTTTGAATATCAGTTTTAGATGATTCTTATGTCCTTGGAAAGCTAAGAGAAAAATCTAAAAATATCATGAAGAGCCTAAAGCCCTATTTTGACATTTTAAAGGTGAAATAGAGCCTAAAAGCCAAAGTAGGGTGTAGTGTTATGATCCAAAGCCTGACCCAAAATTTTGATCATAAGTGCAACTCCAAAATTCATTTTAGTGAAAACTGAAGTCCACTAGTTAGCTAATAACCAAGTTTACAATTTCATAAAGACCTTGAGAGCAAACTACACTGTTTTGACTTAATTGGCTGTGAACTTAAGTGATCAAATCTGTTACAGGTTTGACTGCTCAAAAAGTCTATCTTGGTTTTTAGCCCATAACTTGAGCTAGAGATCAAATTTTAATGTAACATCTAGACCATTGCAAAGCTACGTGTTATACCTATATTTCATTCGAAAATTTCTATAGCCAAAAGGCCCTCTTTCCAATCTAAACCCTAGCCCAACTCAGAGACAATGCACCAAACTTATAAATAGATAGATGAGCCTTATTTGTAATATCTTTTTACACATTTATTAATTGTCTCTATCTTTTGGAGAAGAGAAGCTTTCTTAAAGCAAGACTTCATCTATAATTACATTTTTCTCTTTTCATTTTTATTTTTGTAATCAATATGTAACTAAATTCTTCTTCAATCTAAGAGGAATTTACACCATTTTTATTATTGATTGTGAGACTTAATTAATTATTAATTTATTCCTATCTTTCTCTTAATTCTCTATTCTTACAACCTATTATTGCTATGGATGGTTGATTAAGGCACTCATTAATCAATTATCCTAAATGATTTAATGCTAATTGAACTCTCATAAGCAATCTCATTATTTGTAGCTATTTGGTTGTATGGTAGCAATAAGGTCTTGATAAACTGCTGGAGTGAGTCAATTTCATAGGGAATTAAGGGTTATTAATTAGGTTTTTGTTGGAATAATTCAAATAATTAAACTTAGGACTTAATGCTATTGGTAAGTTGGTTATTGTGCTGGACTTTAGTTAATTTAACAATAAGAGTCAATTAGGTGCTAGGCATAATTGACTAGTTTAGGGAGAACTTAACAAGGTGTAATTAGGTACTGGGCTTAATTAATATGTTGGCTAAGCAATCAAAATGGGAATGAAACATTAATGTCAAATATCAGTCAATGAAATAGTTGTACAAGTCCCTTGGATTGAGCAATTTCCATTTTATTTACCTGTAATTTTGGTTATATTTTGCATGCATTCCATACCCCCTATTTTGTTATATTGCAAGGACATGAATTTCAATCTCCATTCTCTATGGATATGACCTGGACTTACTTTTACTACTAGCTAACTTAGGAGTATAGTATCATTTTTGGTAGGTTTTAAAAGTTGTCAACATTATTTCAGATTGTTTCAAGTTTTTTAGGTGTATCTTGAGTTTTGGATATTAGTTTTGGATGATTTTTATGTCATTGGAAAGCTAAGAGAAAGATATAAAAATGCCATGAAGAGGCCCAAGCCTAGTTCAACTATTTTAAAGGTTAAGCTGAAACAAAGTGCTTGCCTCTCACCTGGAACCAATTTTGGTAATTCAATCATAAGTGGAGCTCCAATCATCATTTTGGTACAAAGCCATAGGATAGCTAAGATCCATTCTCACAACTTTCATGAAGGGATTAAGGTCAAACTACACCATTTTGAATTAGTTTCATAGTTATGGACTTAAGTGTTGAATTTTATTGTGGATTGAACTATTTTAGAAATCTATCTTAGTTTTTTTTTTGCCCATAACTTGACCTAGGAATAGATTTTTTATACAAGTTTAAGGCCATTAGACTACTAAGTGACTAAGCTACATTTCATATGCAAGGATCCACATCCAATTAAGCCTGCTTCCAACCCTAATCACCAGCCTAATTAAAAGGCAGTATAGTGAGCCTATAAATAATTAGTTAAGCCACAATTGTGAAAAAACTTTTGGATTCATTTTTACATTGTCTCTAATTTGGAGAAGGAGATGAGCTCTGTTAGGTCAAGACTCTATCCCTAATTAGGTTTCTTCTTTCTTTTTTTATTTTTTCTTTTATTTTTACATTAATATGTAGTTAAACTCTTATCTTAATCTAAGTAAAATTCTACACCAATTTTTTTGTTGATCTTGGGACTTGCTAGTAATTCTAATTTATTCCCAATTTGATTCCCTTGATTCTCTATTTCATTACTTATTAAATTTTCATAGGCAATTTTTTGTTGTTTATGGTTGTTGGTTAGAGTAGCAATATAGTTTTGATTTGCTACTAGGGTAAGTTAATTTTCCTAGATAATTCAGGGTAAGTAGTTGAGTTGTTGCTAGGGTAATTTAATTAATTAGGCTTGTTTTCAAATATTAATGCTATTAGTAAATTGGTTAAGGTGTTAGGCTTCGATTAATTTAGCTATAAGGGTAAATTGGATGTTGGGTTTGGTTGGCCAATTTATGAAGAAATTAATAAGAATTAGTTAGATGCTGAGCTAAATTAGTTTCTTGGTTAAGCAGTCAGAGAGAAAATGAAATAATTATATCAAGAATCAGTCACAAAATTGGTTACAAGAGTCCTTTGGATTAAGTTTTTCTCCATTTGATTTCACCTCATTTATGATTTTATTTTCTATGCATTCAAACTATTTATTTTAATTTCTATATCTAATTAGATAGAATCCAAGCCCCCACTTTACACTACAAACAAATTGAAGTAAATCACCAATCTTTATGGATTTGACTTAGATTCACCCTAGCTACAAGCTTTGGTAGTTCAACATTATCTTTTTTCTTTGTGTTTTCAATTGCATATAGCATTAGGAAATCATTATTAGTCTTAGGGTTTAATTGCACTCCTTAGTCCCTTGTTGTCACCTTTTGTTCTCGGTGTATAGTTTTTTGTTTCTAAATGTCAACAAGGTATAACAACAAAAAATTGACTTTGAAATTTTCAACTGAAATTTGGCATGGCACCTATTATTGAAATTGTAAGCAAAATTCATGGCATAACCCTATCAAATTTTAGCCAAATTTCATCATTTACCATTATTTTTAAATTTTTTTAGTATTTTTAAATTATTTTACTATTTTTCTATATTTTATTTTTTTTGCTTTTTGTTTCCTTGATTAGCCAATTAATGTATGACTCAATCCTCTCATCATTCTAAGCTAATATATGACCTAGAAATTGAAAGAACTTTGCAAAATTTAAGAAGGGAGAGTAGACATCAATATGGCCAATTTTAGGGTTCTACATTAACTTCAGCACCTTTCATCCTTGGTTCAAGCGTTGTAATGGATCTATCCTTTGAAAGTTCATGCTTATATTCAAGCTTGGAACATATGGCATTCAATCAAAGGACCTTGAAGGGGTTAGCTACTCCAAATCTTAACTAGTAGCCATTATACATTAACTATTCTAAGATTAGTGCTACATTGGAGTTAAAATTTAGGCTGATACACCTATTGCCTAAATTTCAAGTTCTGGCTAGAGAAGGTCATCACAGGCATCTAAAAGAGTTTCATGTGGTCTACTTAACCATGAAGCTTTTGGGAATTTCAAAGGAGTAAATCAAGCTAAGAATCTTTCCTTTCTCTTTGACTGATTTGACTAAAGATTGGTTGTACTACCTTTCTCCTGGCTTGATTAGTACACGACCTAAGATGACTAGACTTTTCTTTGAAAGTTACTTACTTGCCACTAGAGCTACCAATATTAGGAAAGATATTTGTAGCATCAGATAACTTGATGGAGAGACCTTATATGAGTATTGAGAGAGATTTAAGAGATTGTGTGCTAGCTGTCCATATCACTAGATCAATGATCAACTTTTGATTCAGAATTCTATAATGGCCTCCTACTTATGAACAGAAGTATGATAGATACTACAAGTGGAGGAACATTAGTAGATAAGAACCCTGATGCTACAAGGATGCTGTTATCTAACATGATTGCAAATTCATAATAGCTTGGGAGCAAATTAGATTATGTAGTTACGAAAGTTAATAAGATTCACATTTCCAACTTTGAGAGGCAAATGAAAAATCTTAACCATATGGTTCAACAGCTACAGCAAATATGGGGCAAAGATAACTAACAGTAATAGCAATAGTGTGTAGAATCTACTCAGTCCCTGAACACAGACATGTCCCACCTTCTTCTAGGAGAATGACCTCTTTTCAATAGCAAGTTCATGCTATAAGGAGTAAATTTCCAGAAAGTAGAGGATTTCTAACTCAAACCCAGTAGGCATACAACTCGTCCTCTAACCCTGGTTAGAGACATCATCCTAATTTGAGATATAGAAATTAGGCTAACCAATAGGTTTTATTTCAGTAAATTCAACCATATCAGACCATACAACCATACATATGTAGTAGAGTCAGAACATGCAGAACTAGTAGCAAAATGACAATATGTCTTCAATCATAGGTTTAAAAGAAATGATGAAGAACATGGCTCAAAACAACCTACAATTTCAATTGGAAATTAGAGGAGACATTTGGCAAATGAAGCAGGATATCAATAACATCAACACTAGATTTCAAAGTTTAGAAACTAGAGTTACCAACTTAGAAACTCAAGTTGCAAGTAGATTATGCTCCTAGATAGTCCTGAACCTTAGAAAGAGTATTAATGCAATATTATTGAGGAATGGCAAAGAAGTGGAGGTCAGAGTTGAGCAACCAATTTTAATGAATTAGAAAAATATTTTAGAGCATAAAGAGGCATAACCTACCAAACAAAAAGGCTGTTCTCATTTAGCTTCAATCTTTCCTCCCTCTTTCCCCTCCTTCCCTAGTAGATTGGCAAAGAAAATCAAAGAAGAACAAAAAAGAAGCATCCTAAACAATTTGAGGAAAGTAGAATTAAACATATGCTACTAGATATGATTAAAAAGTTTCTTACGAAGCTATGCACCAATAGAAAGAAATTGAAAGGCAATGAGAAGATAAGCATTAAGAAAACTATATTTGTGGTCATTCAAAAAAATAAAATCCCAGAAATGCAAGGATCTAGGTTCCTTCAGTATCCCATGTTCCATTAGTTAAGATCAATCTACACATGCCATGCTTGACTTAGGAGCATCTATAAATGTTATGCCTTACTCTATCTATGCATCTTTGAAATTAGGACCTTTAAAGAAAATAAATGTCGTGATCTAATTAGCAAATAGGTCTAATGTGATTCCTATATAACTACTTTAGGATGTGTTAGTGTGGGTGAGTGCCTTTATCTTCCCCATAGATTTTTAAACTTTGAAAATGCCAAATGATCCCTTAACCAGAGCAACTCCTAACATTTTAGGTAGCCTTTTTGATGTGAAAATGGGAGACAAAGCTAAGATTTTCCAAGAGGGTTTGCATCTACCAAGGGACCACTCAAGGGATTAACAAGCAACAAATATTTCCACTTTTATTTCTTCTCATACTTTTCCTTTTTAAGTATTAATTAAGTTTATTTTAGTGAATTATCCTTATTTTGTGATTTGGTCATAATTTGAAATTTAATTGAATTAATTGTTTAATGTTGGGATTTTGGCACTATTTTAGTTTTTAGGCTATAACTTGACCTCTAGATGTCAAATTGGATTGATCTTTACATGGTTGAAAAGCTGAGAAAAAGCTCTATAACTTTTATGTTGAGGCCAGAGCCTAGTTATACTATTTAAGGTCTCAAAATTTAATGTTAATTTAACCCAAAGTTTCTACCCAGATTTGAGCTTGCCATAATGTTCAGGCTATTATTTTATGTTATTGTAAGGGCTATCTTTAAAACCTTTTTGGATTTATTTTGTGGCTATTTTACCCTATTATTTCCTTTATTTTTTGTGTGTTTAAGACTTGGAATAATGATGTTTGGTGGGCTATTTGGCAACCTAATTTTTAGCCAACCTTGTTGGTTGAGTTATTTGGCCTCATTTTTTTTAGGTCTTTTTAGTTTGTTTGCTCAGTTATTTGCTTGAGTGTTTAAATAGGCTTGTTAGGACTTGAACCCAGCCCATTTTGGAGCCTAATTGCTATGAGTAGGCATACTTCCCTCAATAGTTTAGATTAGTGAAATTAAGAATTAAAGAGTCTTCTTCATCTAGCAAGTGCTCTCGTAGGGTTCTTATTAGAACTTCATGACTTATTAAAGAGTTTTTTCTTTGTGACATCAATCTTCATCACTTATCACTCTCCTTCTGTCTTTCTAGAGTGTGGCATGAATATCCTTCTTTTACTTTCAATTTTAGGTGCTGAATTGGAGATAGATCCATGGGCATCTCCGAGGGAGATCACATCACCTTTCATGAAAACATCTTGGACAAAAATTAATGTGAATGATGGTTCTTTTACCATGTATTTTGATGGTAATGCTTTGCATTATAATATATTTGATGATGCTAAGAATATCCTCATGATGATTATTTTTTATGCTTTATTGATGCTACTGCTACTAACCCTTAAATGCAGAATGTTGATTTTGATGTTCCTAACTTCGTTATCATAGCATAAATAAATTCATCTAGTAGTAAGAAATTTAGGTAGTTGAAGATGGATTCTAGAGTTCATGAGTGGCAAGCAAATTTTATGGTGTCAACAGTTCATCATCCTAGTTGAAAGACCCAGTGGATAGTTGAGCCAATGACATTAAACAAGTGTGCTTCTTAGAAGGCAACCTAATGATTTACTCTCTTTCCCTAACTCTTTTGTTTTAACTATCCATGATTTTTTAATGATTTTATGCTTACATTAAGGAAAACGTAAATTTTAAGTGTGGGGAGATTTTATGATTGTTTTGTTTTGCATTTTATCTTTATTTTACTTTGTTTGTGTGAAACAAAAATCTATAAAAAAAAATTGTTTTCCCTTATTTTAGGTGTTCTTTTCATTGATGATGAGTTTGCTTAGGCCTTGAGTAGGTTGCAATTGATTTTTATGGTTGCATAGCATGATTGGATAAATTGCTTGCATCTTGATTCTTGAATTTGATTAGCATTGTGATGAATTTGAAGTATTTGTAGATTGATTTTGATAAACATATAACCTATGAAATTTTGAGCCATTCTTGATCTTTTTTATCAGATTCCTCTTCTTTTTTGTATATGATTTTCTTTCATAAAATTGTTACTCTAGAACTTACTTTGAATCTTGTTGAGATTAGATTGGCACACATACATGCATGCATATGATTAACATATTCTTTAATTGAGCCACTTTTGGCCTTTTAACTTACCTTGCAATGTATTATCGTTAAGCCCCCTTGAGCCTAATTAACCTTTTTCTTGTTATGTATCTCATTAGAAAGCCAAGTCTTAAATGTCTTTACTTTTTCCCAACCTTAGGGATTAGTGGAGCTTTTAATTCATTAGTAAAATAGGTTCTTGAATAAGTGTGGCAGTGTGCTAATTATTTAGAGAAAAGGCAATTGTGATTCACTTCAATGGTCAAGAAAAGAAAAGAAGAAACAAATGAAAAAAGAAAAAAGGAAAAAAAAGAGCTCAATGCAATTCAAGAGAAACAAAACCAAAATAAAGAAGAAATTTCCAATAGCTCAAAATAAAAGAAAGTTTAAAAAAAAACAAGAAAAGGATAAAGAAAAAAGAGAAGTTGAAAAACATGAAAATTTGTGATGTGGATTGAGGTTTTAAATTGCTCATTTGCTTATTTAGATCTATGTCAAAATGCTCTATTAGTCTCATTGGTTTTGCACTTTCATATCCATATCTTTCCTTTCCTACTCCTTCCCTTAGCCACATTACAACCTTTGTGAAGTCTTCTTGATTCGTGCTATGCATGTTGTTTAAGTAGTAGAGATTAGATGATAATCAAGCTTATAATTATGCATTTTCATAGATTTAAATTGAGTGAAGCACTTTCCTATTTTAAACATAAAGAAAGTTGCATGGAGAGCTTCCTTGTGAAGGTCTATCAAGTTAATGTACTTGCCTTTCGAATGAAATTGCTTTGCTAGTTGAATTTAATTTTTGAGTTGTCAAGAATGTGCTTCATGAGATTCTTTGTCCCTCGAAATTTTGATTGTTTCCTTGCTATTGGTTTTGCATTCTCATCATTGTTGAAAAGTTTAGAGTTTAAATTTGGTTTAGTTTTCTTTTGGTGTATTGCTTGAGGACATACAAGAGCTAGTAGTAGGGGAATTTAATGAATGTAATTTGCACATATTTTTATATTCTTTTATCATGTTTATGTGCTTAATTGGATTCTTGAAACTAGTTTTATAGTTTGCTTAATTTTTATGCTTAATTGAATTTATTCAAAAAAATTACATTATTTTAGACTATTTCATGTTTTTTAGGTGTATCTTGAGCTCTAAACTTTATTTTTAGGTGATTATTATGCTATTAAGGAGCTAAGAGAAAAATATAAAAATTCCATGAAAATTACCAACCCAATTAATCCATTTTAAAGGTCAAATAAAGCCCAGAAGTTCAAAAAGAATGTTGACCTACAACCTAGAATCAGTTTCAATAATTTAATCATAAGTGGAGCTACACTCATTATTACAATGCAAACCTAAGCCCATGGATAGCTAAGATCCATTCTCATAATTTTTATAAAGGGCTTAAGGTTAAACTATATTGTCTTGAATTAGTTTCATGGCTGTGGACTTAAGTGTTAAATTTTATTATGGGATGGGACTATTTTGGAAAGTTGACTTGATTTTTTGGCCCATAACTTGACCTAGGAATCAAGTTTTCATGCAAGGTTAAGGTCATTGGACTCCTAAGTGACTAACGTACAATGCATATGAAGGGATCCATATCTAATTAAGCCTCCTTCTAACCTTAATCAATAATCCAATCAAGAGGCAATGTAGTGACCTTAAACATGCTTAGCTAAGCCACAATTGTAAAAAAATAAAAAACTTTTAGAGTCATTTTTACTTTGTTTCTAATTTGGAGAAGAAGAAGCACTCTAATAGAATCTCAATCTAAGGGAAATTCTATACTAATTCTTTTATTAGTTGCGAGACTTGGTAGTAATTCCAATTTAATTCTCTTAATTCTTTGTTTTAATGCTAATAATTACTTTGGATAATTGATTAAAGTAGCCAATTAGTTAATTATTCATTGTGATTTACTACTGGTTAAATTTCCATAAGCAATTTGTGGCTGTTTGATTAGAGTAGCAATAGGGTTTTGATTTGTTGCTAAGTTAAGTTAATTTTTCTAAAGAATTGGGGGGGGTAATTAGTCAAGTTACATTTGGGATAATCTAATTAATTAGATTTGGCTAAGGTGCTTGGCTTTAACTGATTTACCAATAAGGGCCAATTGAGTGCTCAGCTTGGTTGGCCAATTTAAGATAAAACTAACAAGAATTAATTAGGTGTTGGCTTAATCAGGTTCTTGGCTAAGTGGTCAAAGAGAGAATGAAATAATTATGTCAAGGATTAGTTACAGAATTGGTTGCAAGAGCCCTTGAATTGAGCTTTTCTTTATTTGATTTCCTTTCATTTCTAATTTTGTTTTCTATGCATTCAAACTATTTATTTTAGTTCTTATATCTAATTAGATAGCATCCAACCCCATATTTCACACTACAAACACATTAAGGTAAATCACCAATCTCTATGGATTTGACTTGGACTCAGCCCATTATTAGCTTAGTTTGTTCGGCATTATCTTTGCTAGTCTTGACAATTGTCAGTGTGGATGACTCTATGAACATTGCAATTGATTATGAGAAACTTAATCAAGATGCAGCACCTCTAAATAAGTACTTGAAATTTATTGTCCATGTTGTTAAGTATATATGAATGGACGCCCACCTCCTCAAAGCATATTACTTTTATATAGATGTTGTTGTTAGATTGTATTTATCATTTATCATTAAGAATAAAGTGGCTAAAGATTTATATGGGAGAATAAAAATGAAAAGAACAAAAAGAAAATATAATATAATATTATATAATTTTTTTTCTCCTTTATTTTCTCAAAAGTAAACAAACTATACAACTCCTATTCTCAGTGTGTATTGGAATTTGTTTTGAATCTTCTTAGCCCATGTACTATATCAATGTGAAAGAATGACATTGGCAACATTTCCTTCTAAATGTTAATTCATATAACATTTTGTCCAAATCCCTACCATGATAGTGGGGGAAATTGGGGCAACTAATTATAAATAAATAATTTTATTTTAAGTCATATGACACACAATGTTTTAATTTTTGGAATCTAAGATATTAAAGGAGGAAAGACTAAAAGGCAATATATGATACTACCACAGACCATTAAGAGTATGGGAGAAAAGTGTCTCTCTTTAATTGAAAAATAATTCACCTTATGTTTCTTAAATTAATATTTAAGTCCAAATGACAAATGCCATCTTTTGGTAATAGAGTTAGCTTTTGGCTCTGTAGTTTTTTAGAAAATGATGAAGACATGCACAAAAAGATGTAGCCGTTATGCATTATTATACCCCAAAAGTGAATTTGACATATAAAAATTCTTCTATTTTCATTATGATAACTTTTGCTAAATAAGTTTTCTTCTATGAATATAGTCAATAACAATTAATGAACACTTTAATCTTTAATTGCTGAATAGGGTAGTTAGAAATCATATACACAAAGGCTTGAGTAGTAGAGACAGCCAAAGCACCTCCAATGCTAAAGTTCGAGAGAATTCAAATGAGAGAGTAAAGTATTGAATGAATTATAGATTGAACTCATACATTCCTATTTATAGATGTGCTAAGGGGTAAAAAAAGTGGGTTTCTATTCAACAAAAGCCTTCAACTGAGCTATCAAATTGAGTTTCAATTGTTTTACTAGGCCATTGGGCTTATGTTTATCATTAGCCCCTCTTTAAGCAAATGGCCAAGGCTTGTCCAAGTGATTAAGATGATCTTAGCACATGTTTGATTGGATAGAATGAATATTAATGGGAATGGAAAGAGGAAAGGAAGTGGTAATGGAAAGGAGAATGAAAGCCCATTACTTTGTTTGGTATGTTATAGAAATAATTGAAGTCATGTGATATTCCACTGTTTGACATTTATATCTCTAATTTATCTTCATTCAACATCAACTAACCACATCATATTTAAACTAAAGAGTAAGATATCTACTTACCCCAAAGGCTGTTGCATAAGTTGGCATGCAGCTAAAGCACCAAACTGTTTAGCCCGAAATAGGGCAGCTGTTGGCTACAATGAAGTGATCTGCCTCAGCTAGCTAGAACCAATGTTCTTCCATGGTGCAACAGTTGAAGCAACAAGTAGCAAGCTGGAGTGGCTGGAGTAGTAAATAGCAAGCTGGAGTGGCTTAAGTAGTAGACATGAAGGGATTTAATACTTCAATGGGGCTGGAATGAATTAACTCCAACATCCTCTTCACCTTAGGCCAAAATGAAGTGAGCTAGTTTAAGTGGCTACAAGCTCCACGGTGGTCTATGGTGGAACATAAAAAAAAGGTGAAAAGGAGAACTAGGCTTGCCATTCAGGAAAAGCAGATAATGGAAAGCAAAGAGGAAGAGTAGTAAAGTCAAGAGAAATGGAATCTTAGATTCCTTCAATTTTTGGAGGGAATAGATTTTCCATTATTTAATAGAATATAGCATTTCATGGAATGAAATAGTCCATCCATTCCACCCAACCAAACCACATAATTTCTAATTCCATCTTCCATTCGTTTTCTATTCCACTCAACTAAACATGCACTTAACTTATTCTTGGGTTAAACAATTTATCATACAATCACTCAAGGATGATCTCCAATTGAAGTCCTTTTACATGCTTTTGTAGTCTCTAGTTATTGTCTTGGGATTGTTGTTGAGAATTAATTGACATTAAAGCATGCTAACTCTTACTTTTGCCATCCATTTCTCAAGAATTGGCTTCCTCTTAATCATCATTAAACTTCATCAAATTTGTAATTATCTCTTTTTTAATAATCCTTGTTTAATTATGATGTGATCTCCCATGGAAATGCCCATGAATCTTTCTCTAATTTAGCATAAAGATGAAAAGGAAAAATGGGACATTCACCCCACACTATAGAATAGGTAGAAGAAGAGTGATAAGTGATGGTGTTGATGCTATAAAGAGTAAAACTCTTTCATATGTCTCAAGTTCATGAAAAACCCTAAGAGAGAAAGCTCTCAAGAAGATCAACACTCTTTAATTTCATAAAATAAGCAATCTAAATTCTAAGGGAAACATGCCTTCCCTTTTAGCTATTACTAACCCAAAATGGGTTGAACTCATAAACAAAATAAGCCCAAAAACATTACCAATAAAAATAGCCAACAAACAAGACTATAATGTCACAAAAGGTCTAAAAATAAACACTACAAAAGGCCTAATTTCAACCCCAAAAGTGGCAATACAAATGACCATAGCCCATCCCATCTTCCAAGCCAATTTAGTCAACGTCCTTTCAAGTAGTCCACATCAACATGCTACCGTGTTGGACACTCCAAGTGGCCCAAGTGGGTGATATGGCTTCAATGCAAATAAATTTTACATTTCTAAGGCATGTTCCTCATGTATGCTCCATATGATGTGACATAACCCTTCAAAGGCCTCCCTCATCCTTCCTACCTTAGCACTTGTGATAGGTCCATTCGAAGTTGTAAAAACTCTTGGTGATCCCTAGCATGGTCCCTTAAGCTTCCATCAAATTAACCTTTAACTATCTAATTCTTTTAATCTTGGCCTTTTATCTAAACTTTCTTGGCCCATAAAATTCTTTCATCTCCTTACCATCACTAAATTCATACTTTCCCTCCCAATCCTTTTTTATGTTCTTTATATTCTATTTAAATTCTTTATTGCTTCATACTCTCAACATTTTCTAGTAAGTGTCAGAGATATGTGTCTTGAAGATTGGAGTCATCAAAGGGAATTTGATGTTTTCTATTGCAAACATGATGTTACCCAAAAGATCTAGGGCCAAGTATTACTTTGTTATTGTATGTTGAATAAGGAAAGGAACTTGTGGAAAAATCACAAATTGTTTTCCAGTGGTTGCAAAGATTTGCATTCTTTGGATTACCAAAATTATTTTTACTATCGAATTGTGCTTAAGTCTAGGTGACGATGTATTCTAGAGTGCATTAATGAATCACTATCTAACTATAAATGATTTTATAGTATAAGTTTCAAGAAACATCTCTTGCAAATTTTGATTGGTTATTCCTTGTAAGCAATAAGGCCCAACAATGTAGAACAAAGGAGATAAATAATACTAAATCTAGATAGTAATGAAAAGCTAATTGATGAGCAACTATCTGTGACAGACAAGGCAACCATAATGATAACAATTTGACCATTTCAAGGATTTTTTCCTGATAAGCCAAGGAAGTTTTTAGAGAAAATTATGTATCTAGAGATTTTAATACTCTATTTTGTAAATAATTTGATTGTTCAAGTAATAAAATCAAATATTATTTTCCTTGGAAAACTCTTTCTTGTATAACAAATACATTATTTTATTTGTCATATTTTCTTATTGCATTGTCATACCCCAACTTTTTGATTGATCCTTTACAAAGGTTGTTTATGTAAATGAGTCTTCTTTATCCGTGACGTTAATCGATCGAACTTTTTATTTGCACTTTGAGATCACATAAAAGGTCTCAATTAGTTTAGTGATTCATTAGCATACTCTGCATTTAAAATTTGTGACTTTTCTTCTTAGTAGTTTAAATGTTTCTTGAGTATTGCTTAGTTCCATCCTAAGGGTTTCCGAGCAATTTTATCTTGTGCCAAATATTTGGGCAATTTATGCTTGAGGTAACTTGTAGTTAGAGCTTATTCTAGCAGTTTGAAAGATTGGCAACAATTGAGAATATATCTTGTTCATAGTTCACTTTTAGGTATTTTGTCTTTGTTCTTTATAACTTGTGTGAAGTCTTTGAGTTGTTTTGACCAGTTGGTGTTCCCTTGTCAAAGTTTTTTAAGCTTTACTTTGCTTTGTCTAGTACCTTGTATCATTTTTTTAAGTGACTTAAGCTTGGTGGCAACTTGTGTTGTAGATTTGAGTAGCCTATGCTCATTTGATATGTTATATCTTTTTTTGAATGAATTATGATTGGTGGCAATTTGTGCCATAGATTTAAGCAACTTATATTAAAATTATGACTGATTAAACTATATAAATAGACATGAAAATTGTATGTGAATAACATAAAATATTAGATAGATGAATAGTTACCTTGATCTCCTTATTGATGCATGATAATAAAATATCTCACTTGTTGATCTTGAATCAATCACATTCACAGAAGTCAAGATAATCACATGTACATATCAAATTACAAAAGTGACTCTTCCTTTCTTACCCTAGCTTTCACAACAAAAATATGGATAAAGACTATAAATAGATAGGAAGTATGCAATAGCACAGGGTATTAGGAGTAGGGACCCTGCTTTATTAAAATAAATCGAGTAGTGATGCACTCTATTAGCAAAATACACCTACATCTCACTGACTAAAATTTAACATGAGGTGTGTATAACAAGAATTACATAACAATAAATGTGATTATATATAAATCTCTACAAAATAGTCCTAACATATGCCTAAGATGCTAAATGAGAACCAATATTATCAAAAGTGTTGACCTGAGCTATATCATTAGCACCCAGTTTTGATTGTTGAAAAACACAATTAGAAAAAGCAATCTTGAACTAACTCTATAT
>JANHAO010004616.1:0-23898 GCA_026873985.1 Saraca asoca | reverse complement strand
CATGCCAAACATTGAGAATACAGGCTTCCAAAGAATTTAGCTCGCACTCTCCGGGGCCATTCTGCAAAATTTTGAAAAAAAAAAATTATTATTTTAGGAAAGGAAATTATTATTTCTTTTTGAAACCATGTCAGGTACTCATGCTTTATGCAAGTTTTTATCATGTAAAAAAAACGTCACAGCTTGTTTCAATACGTAATTTCAACGTGATCAATGGCATTAGTTTTAATACGAGAAAAAATATTTTAAAAATTATATAAAGAAAAAAAATAATTGAAAACTTCTATACTGTAGAAGTGAATCATTGGATTGCATTTGTCATTTAGTGGACTGCGCTTGGCTGGAAACTTGTCATGTCTAACAATGGGGTTTGATTACCTTAATAAAGTTGTTTGACCACAACATTCAGCCAAAAGAAATTGACAAACACAATGAAAACCCGGATCTATCATATTGGAAGATTCATTTTGAGAGCATATACAACCAGTCTAACTGTTTTAAACAATTGGCAGCTGTCATGAAAATCCCATTGCATATTCACAAATATACAATATTCTTTTAAATATGAACAATAACCAATAATCAGCATAGAAAATTGACTTATTTTGCTTGAATTTATTCCAAGTCCTAAAAAGCTGGTGCCAACTGTTAACTTTCTAAAGCAACCAAATTGATGTCATGTCAAAGTCACATTTTCCAGCTACAAAACAGAAAATTCAACCATATAAATTTCTGGAAATTTCAAGGCATTGCCTGGCTTCAAAAAGAAAACAAAAATATATTTAAATTTCATCCGTACGGCTTCACATAATCAAACATTTTGTTTCAGAGATAGAAATGAACCTGACATATGACAGAATTGTTGGCATAATTGATGTGAGCATTGGCCCAAGGGAAGAGTTGGAGATTGACAATGTTGATGAGATCTCTGTTGAAGATTTCCCCCAAATTCTTAATAATGAAAATTGCACAAGATGGGCAGAAGCTCTCATAGTACACAGAGAGATTCACTTTCTGAGAAGCAAATACTGTTATTGTAATGTTAATACCATCAACATGTGAAGCAGAAGGAGAAGAAGTGCCTTCAGATTCAAAGATGAAAAAGAAGGATATAAATGCTATCACAATAGTGGTTCCTAATTTGGAAGAAGCCATTTCTGAGTCTGCAAAAGGTGAAAGACTCTCTGCACTCTCTGTCAGTGGGAATGAATGTAGTTCGCTGTTGGCACTCACTTAATATTGAAGACAATCCTATGCCCAGGAAAAACAAAATAAAAAAAAAGGAAAAAAAAGAGAGATGTTGTATCACTCTTTGACTTTAGGTCAGCACTGATAATTCCTGGCCCAAATTTATAAAAATAAGTATTTAAATTATTATTAAAAATAAATATTTAAATGATACTAATATTATTTTGTGTCCATCTCTTTTAATACAGGTGGAGAGAGAGAAATTTTCAAATATTTTAAAAATAACCACGGAAGATTGAAAAAATATTTAAAATTATATTTTGATATATATTTAAAAAAATCGTATTAGTATATATAATGGTGTTCATTTTAATTGGGAGAAAATACATTATACTCTCAATTATGCTTCCAAATCAACTTATTCCCTTCAATTTTAAAATCCGGCACTATATTTCTAAAATTTTGACTTAATTGATTTTGTTATTTTTACTTTTATTTTTTAAGGAAATTTATTTTACTCAAATTATATTATTTATTACAATTAAATAAACTATAGATTTAAGGGACAAATGGGATTCATGATTTCTTACACAAGAAGCACTTCACACATTGAAGAAGAAGTTCAAATCATACGTTAGTGCCAATAAGAAAACCCAGATTTGTTAAGGATATCATGGGTAATCAAAATTTAAGAAATTTTTCTATAAATTAATTTATTTTATAACTAGTAGAAATATTAAAATTCATTTTAAGATATAGAATAGTTCAACCTCAAGAGGACAAATGATATCTCTTATGAGACAGAGATATGTCTTCTTATGGACATCATTTTCTCACAAAGGAACACACTAAACACTAAAAATTGCACTCTATTGAGACATAATTAGGAATTGATTCATTGCATAGTCTTTATTAATACTATATTGAGAATCTTTTTTAAATATAACGTTTTGTTATTTTTCTAGTAGGGGTTGAATATGATTATTAAAAGCTTATTTGATTTTTCATTTTATGTTTAAGTGATAGGTCCAAACTATGATCTTGTAACACTGAATTATTACATTATGCTAATAATAGAACTGTATTTGTTATCAAAAAATTAGAATTTTCTCATTGGCATTGACTTATGGTTTGAAGTCCTCCTACAACGTATAAAGTGCTTTTGATATGAGAGATGTAAACATCATTTTATCTTTTAAATCCTTAGTTTATTCAATTATAATAGACAATATGATTTAGATAAAATAAATTTTTGTAAAAAAATAATAATAGAGATGATGGAATTAATTAGGTCAAAATTTAACGAAATATAGTGTTAAATTTTAAAATCCTGAGATAAATTAATTTAGAAACATAGTTAAAAAAGATATGGTATATTTTTTTTTCTTTTAATTGTGATCAAATTTGCCTTGGCCGTAATCAAATTTGTGTTCCTATTCATTTTTTTAATAGAATATAATAGTGCTCATTTCACTTGTAATCAAATTTATCTTGACAATTTGATGTCTATGAGATTCATGCAAATTATTATGGATCCCAGCCCACAGAATTAATGCTCTTAAATAAAATAGAATCAATTCTCTATAAATATAAAAGCAACGTAAGTATTCTCACTTATTTTGTTGGATATTTTTATCAAATACAAAAGAAAAATAAAAAGAAATAACAAATAAAGGATAATAGTCAGGTTTAATTGGCAATGTTTTTCGGAAGTTTCTTTATTTTTATAATAAATAATGAAATAAAATAGAGTCGTTACAATGACGTTTCAATATTGATTTTCATTACTTTAAGGCCATAACTCAAGGAAATGGAAATGAATATTCTTTCGTGGATGTTATGAATATCACCCTAAACCAAGGAAAATGAATTTATAGTATATTAAATGTAAGAATTAAAATTAATGAATGTAACAAAAACAAATGGTAAGAGCTTAAACACTTTTTTGCTTTCTCACTTTTATATAAATATGTCATCATACGATTTGAAACATTTATGCATAGAATATCAAATACATAAAAAAAAATAATAATATTTTTTAATATATTTAGATAGAGTAGGTGTGGTAAACAAAGTGCTATCTTTCTGAAATATGAATAGTAAGATGGTTGAGATAGAGGGTCAATCAAAGGAATCCTACATGAACAGTTTGAAACAGTGGTGATTTAGAATTTTTAATTTGTAGGGACAATATATATATATATACAAAAATAAAATTTTAAATTATTATAAACAAAATTTTTTAAATAAGTTTAGAATATGAATTTTTCAATTTCTCCCTTTATTTATGCTAGTGATAAACTCATGCATTACAAAAATTTTATATTATAAAATAAACTAAAAATTTATTTTATATAAAGAAATATTATTTTATAATTTTAATAAAATTTAAATATATTGTTAAAATAATTTATCCTATATAAGTTAGCATGACATTTTTATTTAAGTGATGATATTGATTCTCTTTTATTGACACCAAAATTCGGTCAACGAGATTTTGTTCAATAACACCTCTAACTGCAAGTTAAGAAGGAAGGAAAAATAATGGCAATGAAAGTCAAAGAAGATAGGAAAAGAACAATGACACCAGGAGTTTATCGTGATTTGGCTAAAGCCAATTCTTAGCCCTTACGTCCACGGTGCTCTTCTGTTATTCACTATTACAAGGCCTCTTTTTCGACCACATTACAATGGCTATTTGACTTTCTTACAACAAACAAAGTATTCTCTTACTCAGGTTCTCACACAGGGAATTCTCTCTTTTTCTACCAACAAAGTTTCTGCATGAATTACTCTTTCCCTTATGATGATCCCTCCCTTTCTATTTACAGCAAGGGGAGAGGTTACAAATATAATTTTATGATCAGCCAAATGATTATATTCACTGCTTATGACATTAAATGTGTGCCGTCGGATAATAAATATTGGGAAAATTATTGTCAGACTTTCGGGGAGCTGATGTGTCATCTTGAGGCTTAAGCTATCAAATTAGTTGACATACTCCTAATTGCTAACTAGACTTCGTACAGGCATCCGTTAGTAGCGAGCAGGGGAGGAGGTAGAAGGTTGAGCAAGCAGGACTTTCGAGTGGCTACCTTTATCCTCGTTTGTCATTTTCCGGGGACTATTAGTCGGTCTTGCTCGTTGCGGGATTAAATTCTTCTTTGGGGTTGTGCCTCTCGTCATGCCGCATTACGAGGTTTTGCGGCTTTCAATTGACGTCAGGAGTCTTCGTTCTATGGAGTTGTATTCTGAATTAGGCCCTAACTTTGATCGACCGTGCTTGCTTCTGGGCTTAGCCTGGTCCAAATAACACCCATAACACAAGCCTCCTAACTCTCAGCTCGCTTTGCGTGCTAGGAGTTGCATCTTTGTCTCCGTTTTCAATCCCGAGTATGTTGCGTGACTTAGTTTGTCAAACTGCCGATGATAATTGTGATGCAATGTCGCCAATCGATCATATTTATACAAGAGCCTTTTATGAAGCAGAGATTTTGCTCGAGTGTGGGGTTCCAAACTGATTCGCGCAAGAATTCTATGCTCTTCATGCATTACTTGTATGCAGGGTCGTCCGCGCAAGAATTCTGTGTGGGGCATGCACATTACTTAGACGTGGCTTGTGCAAGAATTCTACGCTCTTCGTGCATTACTTGGACGCAAGATCATTATTCTACCCCGGACCCGCGTAATAATTCTATATATATTCACGCATTACTTGGACGCAGGGTCATCCATGCAAGAATTCTGTGCAAGGCATGCACATTACTTGGACGCTGCTCACGCAAGAATTCTACGCTCTTCGTGCATTACTTGGATGTGAGATCATTATTCTGCCCCAGACCCACGCAAGAATTCTACGTATATTTACGCATTACTTGAACGCAGGGTCATCCGCGCAAGAATTCTGTGCGGGACATGCACATTACTTAGACGTGGCTCGCGCAACAATTTTATGCTCTTCGTGCATTACTTGGACACGAGATCAATATTCTAGCCCAGACCCGCGCAAGAATTCTACATATATTCATGCATTACTTGGACGCAGGGTCGTCCGTGCAACAATCTGTGCGTGGTATGCACATTACTTGAATGCGGCTCGCGCAAGAATTCTACGCTCTTTGCGCATTACTTGGACGTGAGATCATTATTCTGCCCTGGACCCGAGCAAGAATTCTACGTATATTTATGCATTACTTGGACTCAGGGTCACCCACACAAGAATTCTGTGCGGGGCATGCACATTACTTGGACACGGCTTGTGTAAGAATTCTACACTCTTCGCGCATTACTTGGACGTGAGATCATTATTCTGCCCCGGACCTACGTAAGAATTCTACATATATTCACGTATTACTTGGACACAGGATCATCCGCGCAAGAATTCTGTGCGGGGCATGCACATTACTTAGATACAGCTCATGCAAGAATTCTACGCTCTTTGTGCATTACTTGGACGTAAGATCATTATTCTGCCTCGGTCCCTTCAGCATGTGAGCGATTCACCTCCCCTACATGTTCTTCACACGTGACTATTCTTTTTTCAATGACAGTCGGTAATCATGTTTTCTGGATTTTTGTGCATTTTTCTGACCTTTCATTTATTATCTTTCGTGCTACCCCAGCCGCTGGATTGTGGGTAACCAGCAACCCTTCCAATCCGACGGTCAGGTTGTTTCTCTTTTAAACAGGGGGAGCTATCTTGCTCCCTCTCATTAAGTCATTTGAAACATCCAGTTTCCTCTTGCCCTTGTCCCTGGCTTACTCTGCCAATTTCAGAGCTGTTTATTTTCATCAGCCTTGATCTTCCACCCGTCACTCGGACTTTCCTCGCTGGGAGCACAATCATTCTTCTACTAGACCTCCTTCTTTTGGAAAACTGCGGTATGTCCTCATTCGCCTTTTTGTCTTTTCTTTGTTACGGGGTTCTTGGGGGTCTTCTCTACTTGATAGTTGATAGAAGATAGGTCCAGTTATTAGACTATTCCTTTGTGATTTTGGCTCATTTGATTTGGTAAAGTGGATTTGTCAGTTGTTTCCGTTGCCATTAGATATTGCCCTTTGGCTTTTAGGATTGTGTGGTCTGGGGACCACCTTCTTTTTTATTTCTTCCTTCCCCTGTTGTGTCTTGGGTAGTTTGATTGGCTTAGGTTGCATATGGCTTATGATCTATGAGGGTTCTTAGTTCTTTACTTTCGGTGTGGCTCGCTCGCTGCGGCCTAACCAACTTTCTTCCTTTGTAGATGGGGGCAGGTCATGTGCGACGTCGCCATTCGAAGGGGGAGGATGACGGGGAAGTTGAAATGAGTTCGGATGCGATAATGGCACAGCATGCTGGCGACGTGACACCCAGTGGAAGAGGAGAGGTTACGACGTTCGTAGCTCCCCAAGAACTTTCAGGAGGCTCGGGAGCTACAGTGAGAGAATTCCATAAGCGGACTATGTTCACATTTCATGCTTCCACGATGCGATTTTGGGACGTTCAGCTAGCCGTTCGTTCCCATCGGATGCCCAAAGGATGTAGCACTATGGTTCTGGCAGCAGATGACTACGCTGCATATCCCCCTAGGGGTTTAATTGCTATGAGCCTACCACACTTTACAGCAGAGTTTAGATTTCTGGTTCCTCCTTTCATTGTTGATTTCTTAAATAGGGTAAAGCTCAGTCTGTTCCAACTGACCCCTAATTCGTATGCCTTATTGATTTCCCTTGCCTTAGTACACCTTGGTAATCACTTACCACCACCTTCCCTTGAAAGGTTATGCTATCTTTACGATTTGAGGTGCGCGAGTGCGGCTGACGGATGGTATTATCTCACTGTTTGAAGAACACCGTATAGGGATATTTTACTGAAGGGGGCCACTATTGGTAAATCCAACATAGGGCCCTACAAATATCGTTGATTTTACGTATCCTGCCCCTCGTTACTATATTTCAAGAACTTTGATTTTGTTCTCACTCCTGGTAAGTTGGCTGAAAGTGAACTCGTGCAGAGGTCCTTCTCTCCCCCCCTTTTTTTTGGCCTGTAACCTATGGATATGACAACTTTTGCGTATGAAATTCTGAACTTTCGATAATTTAAACGCATGGTTCTTGTTTCCATTTTTATAAGTTTATATTTACTGCCATCTTACAACGTACTAGGTTCCCTAGACATTATTCTTTTTGAAATTACATCATGTCTGGAGAGAAATACACGAAATCTTACACAACCGATTTTTTCTTTACAACTTTCACTTGTAATACTGGCGTAGATGCTTGGTATTCCAGGCACAGGGGAATTCCTTCCCGTTTTCGTCTGCTAAGTGATAGGCTCTATTACGCACAACTCTTTTTATCAAGTATGGACCCTCTTAGTTTGGTCATAGAGTCCTTTCGCTAGGCTCACATGTTCCTGGCAGGACGAGACGTAGAATGAGGTTGCCTGGCTTGAACCTTCGGGGTCGTACTTTTCGATTGTAATATCTTGCAATGCACTGTTGATACGCTGCGATCCTGAGGCTAGCTTTGTCTCTCGCTTCCTCCATAAGATCTAGGCTTGCAGAGAGCAATTGGTCTTTTTCTCTTGGATCGAAGGTAGTCCTTCGTTACATCACGACTTCGAATTCCACGGGGATCATTGCTTCACATCCGTAGGCCATCGAGAAGGGGGTTTCTCCCGTGGAGCTGCAGGGAATTGTCCTGTATGCCTATAGTACCGTCTATAACTCATTGGCCCATGCTCTTTTTCTAGCCTCCAGTTTGGTTTTCAAGATCTTTTTAATGATCTTATTGATGGCCTCCACTTGCCTATTACTCTGTGGGTGATCTACCGACGTGAAACTCTTAATAATTCTGAAATCATTACAAAACTCGATGAATTGCTCGCTTGTGAATTGGGTCCCATTGTCCGTGATGATCTGCTGGGGAACCCCATACCTACAGATGATATTATTCCAGACAAAGCTTAGGATCTTAGAAGATGAAATTTTGGCAAGCTCTTTTGCCTTAGCCCACTTTGTGAAGTAGTCTATGGCCACGATCGCATATTTGCAGTTGCCTCATGCCTTTGGGAGCAGCCCAATCAAATCTATTCCTCAAATAGCGAATGGCCACGGGCTCACCATTTGCTTTAGATAAGCTGGTGGAACTTGGGGCACCTTTGCGAATCTCTGGCATTTGTCGCACTTTTTGACAAGGTTCATTGCATCTTGCTTCATAGTTGGCCAGTAGAACCCCTGTCGAAGAGCTTTCTGTGCTAATGATAGCCCCCAGCATGATTTCCACAATGCCCTGCATGGATTTCTTTTAGAATGGTGTCGCTGTCTTTGTCGTCGACGCACCTCAGGAGGGGGGTCGAAATCCTCTTTTATAAAGAACATTGTCACAGATACAATGCCTGGCCGCACGAGCCCGTAGGTGTCATGCCTCAATCCTGTCTTCTGGCAAGGTCTCGTTCTTCAGGTAGTTAATGATGGGGTTCATCCAAGAGTCAGGTCTTTCCACAATTACTATGATTTCATTCTACTGTTCGATGCTTGGGGATGAAAGGAGCTTTACTGGGATTGACTCCATAAGATTCGAGTCATTTATTATGGATAACTGGCCAGGGCGTAGCCATGATCGTTCTGAGTTCACGGAATTTGGGTGATTTCTGATTGCTGAAAGGATCCTAGTAACTCTCGAGCTTTTTAGAGATACTTCGCCATCCTTTGCTCACAAGCTTGGTACTCACCCCTTATTTGGCTAACGATAAGTTGCGAGTCACTGAATATCTTTAATTTTTTCACCTGTACCACCCGAGCTAATCGTAAACCTGGCAGCAGAGCTTCATACTCAGCTTCATTATTCGTGGCTTGGAATTCAAATCTTAAGGAGCTAAAGATTCTATGCCCTTCTGGGCTGACGAGAAGTATCCCCATGCAGATCTTTTGTCGTTGGACCATCCGTCAATGAATAGCTCCCAACATAGGGCCTCAGAGACTTCTGCCTCTTCCCTTACAGGTCCCGTGAATTCAGTGATAAAATCAGCTAGCGTCTGCCCTTTAATAGTCGTCCTGGGCTTATACTCAATGTCAAACTGAGCGAGCTCTATTGCCCACTTAAGCAGTCATCTAGAGACATCGATTTTTTACAAGATTTATCTCAAGGGATATTGTGTAAGGACTCTGATGCTATGGGCTTAGAAATAGGGTCGTAACTTCCTCGAAGCTACGACCAAGCAATAGGTGAGTTTCTCCATAGGTGAATATCTTGTTTCCGCATCCAACAACCTCTTGCTTACATAATAAATGGGTAGCTAAATGGCCCCTTTTTCCCGTGTTAACGCTGCGCTCAGGGCGTGCTGCAATACTTCGAGATAGATAGTCAACATCTCTCCTTCTTTTGGTTTGGAAAAGAGGGGTGCTTGGCCGAGATAAGCTTTAAGCTTCTTGAATGTGGCCTCGCACTCCGTGGTCCATTCGAACCTTTTAGCCTTTTTGAGGACATCGAAGAAGGGAATGCACATATCAGAGGCTTTTGAAATGAATCAACTTAGGGCAATGACTTGGCCATTCAAGCTTTGGATGTCTTTGGGACCAGTGGGGGAACGCATGTCGAGGAGAGCTTTGATTTTTTTTGAGTTAGCTTCGATCCCTCGGTTATTGACTATGAAGCCGAGGAATTTACCCGAGGCTATACCGAAGGCGCACTTGAGGGGATTTAGCTTCATCCGATATCTTCTTAGGATTTGAAACATTTCATCCAAATTGCGGACGTGATCGATAAGTTGCTTGGATTTTACAAGCATGTCGTCCACGTAAACCCCCATTGTTTTGTCGATTTGCTTTCAGAACATTTTATTCACTAGTCACTAGTAAGTCGCCCCAGTGTTTTTGAGTCCGAAGGGCATCACTTTATAGTAGTATAATCTGTGGTCAGTGATAAATGATGTATGTTCCTCATCCTGCACGGCCATAAGAATCTGATTATATCCTGAGTAGTCATCCATGAAGCTGAGAAGTTCGTGTCCCGCGGTCGTATTGACAAGCTGATCCATCCTTGGTAGGGGGAAGCTATCTTTTGGGCAAGCTCGATTAAGATCTATAAAATCGATACATATCCTCCATTTCCCATTCTTTTTATCGACGAGGATGGGGTTGGCTACCCAGGTGGGATACCATGCTTCCCTAATGAATTTGTTGGCCAAGAGTTTGTCCATCTCTTCTTTTAGTGCCGCATAACGTTCGGCAGTCATTGGCCTTCTTTTCTGGCAGACTGGCTTAGCTTGAGGGTCGATGTTTAGTCGATGTGATATTATCTTTGGATCAATTCCCTCCATATTCTCGTGGTTCCAAGTGAACACATCCGTATTTGCCCTAAGGAAGTTTGCCAACTGTGTTTTTACATCAGGTGCCAATCATTTTCCCATTTTTAGGCACCTCTCCTCGTCTTTCTCACTTATCTGCACTTCTTGTAGATCTTCGGTTGGCCCTGTGGTCTGTTCAGCATCCATTTCTCGGGGGTCAAGGTGGTAAGTGACCCCTCTTTCACTCATCGTGCGAGAGTACCCACCACAGACCATGTCCACCCTTTTTTCTTGTGCCTTGAGTTTTACCACTTCTTCGTAGCAACGGCGGGCCACTTGTTGTTCCCCCCGGACGCACCCCGTTTCACTTGGGGTAGGAAATTTTATGACAAGCATCTTAGTTGATACTATCATGTCGAGATCGTTCATGGTGGGTTGTCTTAATACCACGTTGTAGGCTGAAGGACAGTCAATGATTAAGAAATCTAACATGATGGTGGCTTGTCGGTCCAGGTCTCCTATGGTGAGCGGGAGTTTGATTCACCCTATTGGAAGTATTCCATCCCCGGTGAATCCATAAAGGGGCTCTGGTGATGGATCTATCTAACTTGTCCTCACGTCCATCTAATCAAAGCATGCTTTATACATTACATTAATGGAGCTTCCAGTATCTATCATTATTCTTCTTACCTCCGTATTGGCTATTCTTGCCCATATGACAATGGCATCATTATGTGAGAAGTGCACTCCCGATGCGTCTTCTTCAGTGAATGAGATATCATTCACGATAGTTTTTGCATTTTTGGTTGGCCTGTCATTTTACACATGGCTGGCGAGAAGGACACGGCCTGTCCCCCGAACATAACGATTGCATGACCAACTCGATGTGCTGTCGATGTGGGGCCCACTGTGAATGGTGAATGTCATCCTTATGGAGGGCGCTTCCTCATTCTCAGGGGTCTGATGACACCGCGACGTATGTTGCAGGGGGTGCGGGGGTCGCTGTCCTAGAGCTCCTACCACGTATTCTCCTATATGACCTCTTTTGATCAGGTCTTCGATGGCATCTTTCAGCGCCCAACAATCTAACGTATTATGCCCGACCTCGTTGTGATAGGCACAAAATTTTTTCGATTTCTCTTATCGATGGGGGTCTTGATGGGCCTGGGCTGACCAAAATCTTCGTTATCTCTTTCCATGGCATAAATCCTGTCGGGGGCGTCTAATAAGATGGTGTAGGTTTCGTAGCGACGTTGAGGTTGATAAGACTCAACTTGGGTTTTCTTTATGATTTGACCTCTCGGACCACTCTCCCGACCTCCTTTGTCGTCCTCGTTCCCACTTCTTTTCTTCCCCCTAGAGGCGTCCACTTCATCTTTCTTTTTCAGCTTCCTTGGGCTGAAAGTCTCTTCCCAACGGATCTCCTTCGCAGCCCGCTCGTAGAATTCACCTGAACTTTTGATGGGGGATTTGTATATGTCTTCATACAGCTTCCCGTCTTTTCGAAGTCCAGCAAAGATTGCAGTGAGGATGCTTTCATCTGATGGGCTGTCAACGTTTCTGACTTCCTGTCAGAATCTCACAATGTAATCCTTGAACGGCTCATCCCTTCATTGGAAAACTATGGCCAGATGGCAGGAGGGGGCGAGCTGCCTTTTTAGTGCCCTATATTGGTCGAGGAACTTGGTTTGACATTCATCCCAGCTTCTTAAACTACGAGCCGGGAGACTCCTGAACCATATCAGCGGTATTTCCCTGAGTGTTGCTGGAAAAACTTGACATTTTACTAATGGATTGAAAGTTACTAGATCCATTTAGACGTTGAAAGCGTCCAAGTGATTATGAGGATCACTGTCCCTGTTGTATAGGGGGACGTTTAGAAACTTGAACCTGCAGGGGAGGGATTCTGTCTCAATTCGACGAGAGAGGGGGGTTCTCCCCTCGTGGGATTCTTGATTTTCTTGGGAGGTGGAATTCTTTTCCAGTCATTCCATTCTCTGTAGTAGTTCCTCGACCTTTCGATCCCGGGAGTTTGGTTAATGATTAGAAGCTCTTCGGCTCTTTTGTTCCTACTTTCCGCGATAACATCGATATGAGGTTTCACGCTTCTGGCCACATTTACAGTTAGTCGAGCCATGATCTGTTTCTTGGTTGCTGTCGATTCCTCCCGAACCTTCACTTTGATACGACTCTTTTTCCTGAGCATCATCCTCCTCATCTTCGTCACCCTCCCGAAGTCAATGGACTTCAGATCTCAGTCACGAATTTGAGGAATGAAGTGAATGGGTTCGATGACGTTCAACCCTGGTTTACTAATCATGTTGGGTCTCCGGATGGCGACTCTCATTCTCAGAGGTAATCGTTCCTCTTCATCCCGGTGCACCTTGGGTATGTGCTTGAGATAATATCTGGACCATATCGGCCAGTTCCTTCATAGTATTCTCTAGCACCTCCTGGCGCTTGTCGAGAGTCTCTTGGAGCTGTTGCCAAGTCCATACACTGCCAGCTTCGGGGCTTACCGTAGGGGCAGTTGCGTCTTATTGCTGTATTTGGCCTTCTGGTTGGCTAAAGGGAGTTTCAGCATTCCTGGTAGTTTTCCTTCTTGCCATCACGTCTGAAACGACTTTTCAAAGATTAAAGATGAGAAAATACAGTGGGAATGTGCAGTGGGGGCCCTCCTTCTAGTGCCAAAATGTTGACACCAAAATCTAGTCAACGAGATTTTGTTCAGTAACATACCTAACTGCAAGTTAAAAAGGAAGGAAAAATAATGGCAATGAAAGTCAGAGAAGACAGGAAAAGAACAATGACACCAGGAGTTTATCGTGGCTTGGCTAAAGCCAATTCTTGGCCCCTACGTCCATGGTGCTCTTCTGTTATTCACTATTACAAGGTCTCTTTTTCGACCAGATTACAATGGTTGTATGACTTTCTTACAATGGACAAAATATTCTGTTACTCAGGTTCTCACACAGGGAATTCTCTCTTTTTCTACCAACAGAGTTTCTGCATAAATTACTCTCTCCCTTATGATGATCCCTCCCTTTCTATTTATAGTAAGGGGAGAGGTTACAAATGTAATTTTATGATCAGCCGAATGATTATATTCGCTGCTTATGACATTAAATGTGTGCCGTCGGATAATAAATGTTGGGCAAATTATTGTCGGACTTCCGGAGAGCTGATGTGTCATCTTGAGGCTTGACCTGTCAAATTGGTTGACATACTCCTGAATGTTGACTGGACTTTGTACAGGCATCCGTTAGTAGGGAGCAGGTGAGGAGGTAAGAGGTTGAACGAGTAGGACTTTTAGGTGGCTACCTTTATCCTCGTTTGTCATTTTCAGGGGGCTATTAGTCGATCTTGCTTGTTGCGGGATTAAATTCTTCTTTGGGGTTGTGCCTCTCGTCATGCCACATTGCGAGGTTTCGCGGCTTTCAATTGACGTCAGAAGTCTTCGTTCTGCAGAGTTGTATTCTGAATTGGGCCCTAACTTTGATAGATCGCACTTGCTCCTAGGCTTAGCCTGGTCCAAATAATGCCCATAACATCTTTTTAATAAAATAAAATTTAATCTTTTATATTAATCTTTTTTTTTTCTAAAACACTTGTATTAATCTTTTTAACAATTTGTATAAATATTATGAATTAAAATAAGAATTATATAGTGTATTTTTATTTCATCTTTAGAAAAGGAACAATATACATATTTTTATACTTAATTAAAAAAAATCAATTATCCATGTATATATTTCTTATCAATTTATAGTTTTATATTTATTTAATAATTTTAATTTATGGTTCATTTGTATATTAAAATATTTAAAAATAATCTAAATGTGAGTCTTTTGCTTCTAAATTTATAAGCCTTTATGCATATAATGATATATATTAATATTTTTGCATCTTTTACTATTTGAAAATGTATTAAAGCATAATTAATAATTATTATATGATAGAAAATATTATTCTTCTTTAATATTTTTTTAGTTGTATATACTTTAAACTAAAGAATATGGTAAACTAATTTATCCAAATATTATGAATAATGACAAATTAGTTTGCTTATTATCAATTTATTTAATTATTTGCATATTTTAATTATTAATAAATTCCTTCTAATTTTATTTATTATCTTAATTAATCAAAATAGTATTGATAATGTCAAAAATTGATGCGCATGTTAATATTCCCAGCATGAATGCCCTGCTATATATATATATATATATAAATGTTAGTGTGTCCAATAAGTAAAATTTCAAATATTTTATAAGATAATTTTTTTTTCTCGAAAGACTTGAAAACTTCTCTAATTGAAGCACTTGAGAGTTTTCTTTCTTTCCTACAGAAGCTTTGTTCTTATATAGTTTTTTCCCTTATTTAAGAGCTGAAAACTCTTTTGTTTATCTCATTAGCAACAAAAGTTTTCGTCTTATCTCTTGAATGTTTGAAAATTATTTTGTGGGAAAGTATTTGAGAGTTTTCTCCCTTTACTTACAGAGGCTTTTATCCTTGATCTTTTCTTGAAAGAGCTGAAAGATGTAAAGACTACTCTATAGGAATGCACTTGAGAGTTTTCTCTCTTTGCTTATTAAGGTTTATGTATTTTATCTTCTTCTTGGTGGGATTGGAAGATGTAAAGGCTATTATATAAGAAAACACCTGAGAGCTTTTTCTTCTTACTTACAAAGATTTATATCTTTTATTTTCTTTTTCTTGGAGGAGCAGAAAGATGTAAAGGTTATTTTATGGAAAAGTACTTAAGAGTTTTCTCTTTTTGCTTACAGATGTTTATGTCCTCTATCTTCTTCTTGGATAGGGCTAAAAGATGTAAAAGCTATCTGTGCCAAAGCACTTGGGAGTTTTCTTTCTTTGCTCATAGAGGTTTATGTTTTATCTTCTTTTTGGAGGGGATTTTCTATGAGAAGTATCTTTCTTTGGTTATGGAATGTCCTTTTCCCTTCATTTGTGAACCCTTGACTTATTTATAGAATTGTGGAAAAGATACTTAGTTTAATGGGTTAAGTTAGATCCTTTAATCCCAAATAGGCCAACCTAATTCGCATGAGTTTGATGTTTCCTCGAAAGTAAATTGAGAAAATTTGGACTATATATTTTATATTGGCCCAAATATAAAAATAAATTTTTATATCTACAAATACGTTCTCAAGCCTTCTTTATATGAACATTTACAATATAAAAAATAAACAAGTTTTATTTTTTAAAAAAATTATACTTAGGAATTTTATCCTAAATATTTTAATTCTGAAAACAATTTTTAGGAGTTATTTTGAAAAGCTTTCCCTTTTTTTTTTTTAATTTTCTTCCAAGAATCTTATCCTAAAATATTTTGTTTTATTTTTTCAAATAGCTTCCAAGAGCTTTATCTTGGAATATTTTGTTTTTTGTTTTTTGAAAATTTTCTTCCAAAGGATTTATCCTGTATTTTCTTTTAAATAAATTTTAGGAATTTTATCTTGAAATATTTTCTATTTTGGAAAACATTTTCCAAGGATTTTAATATGGAATATTTTGTTTTAATAAAAACTTCTAGAAATTTTATTCTAAAATATTTTCTTTTTTAAACCTTCCTCCAAGTGCTTTATCATAAAATATTTTGTTTTAGAAATAACTTTTTGGAGTTTTATCCCAAAAATATTTTTATTTCAAAAACTTCTAAAGACTTTTATCCTTATTTTGAAAATAATTTTCAGGAGTTTAACCTTCAATATTTTTTTTATTTCAAACTTCTTCTAAGGATTTTGACCTGTAACATTTGTTGTTCCAAAATCTATTCTAAGAATTTTGCCTGAAATATTTTATTTTGAACACAACTTCTAAGAGTTTTGGCTTAGAATATTTTTTTTTGTTTCAAAATTTCTTCCAAAGATTTTACCCTTGAATATTTTATTTTGAAAACAACCTTTAGGATTTTTGTTGAAATATATATATATATATATATTGTATCAAAACTTCTTTCAAGGATTTTATTCTAAAATATTTTATTTTTGAAATAATTTTCATGAGTTTTAACTTGAAATATTTTTTTGTTTCAAAACTTCTTTTGGGGATTTTGTCTTGGAATTTTTTTTAAACAACTTCCAAGAGTTTTGGCCAAGAATATATTTTTTTTTATTTCAAAACTTCTACCAAGGATTTTGACATGGAATTTTTTTACTTCAAAATTTCGTCTAGAGATTTTGTTTTGGAATATCTTATTTTGAAACAACTTTTTGGAGTTTTGGCCAAAATATTTTTTTTCAAAACTTTTTCCAAGGATTTTGTCCTATAATTTTTTTCATTTTGAAATTTCTTTCAGGGATTTTGTCTTGAAATATTTTATTTTTGAAATAACATCCAAGAGTTTAGCTTGGAATTTTTTTTTTGTTTAAAAACTTCTTCCAAGGATTTTATCCTAGAATATTTTATTTTGAAACAACTTCCAAGAGTTTTAGCTTTGAATATTTTTTGTTTCAAAAGTTCTTCAAAGGATTTTGTCCTGAAATATTTTGTTTTGAAAACAATTTTTATGAGCTTTAGCTTAGAAATTTTTTTTTTGTTTCAAAACTTCTTTCAAAGAATTTGGCTTAGACTTTTTTTTTTTTTTTTAAGCTTACCCTTCTAGAGTATTTCTGTTTGAAGTAGTTTTTCCTCTTCTTTTTTTTTTAAGACTTTCATTCCTTTCTTCTTCTTTTTTATAGGAATGACACCCACAATTTAGAAATATTAAGAAGCTTCTAGTAAAGGGCCTTTACCTTTTAGCAGGTCAATTACTGAATCAAAAGACCCTCCCTATATGCAAAATATTTATTTTTTTTTTCAAATGTAATTGTCCAACTCCATGCTTATCCTCAAGATGTAACAACAATATTGAAACTTGTTGTTCAAACTTTGGTGACGGGTTCTCAGAGTTTACAATTTGTGGAGTGTATGACAAACAAATGTGTCTTTGATCTTAGAGTACCTTTCACATATACTAGAATAGGATGAATTAAAACATGATAGATTTTGTTAACGGTGGAATTTGGTTCAGTCCAAATCCAACCAACCTGAATAGTTCTTGGAACCTTAAATTGCCATCTAGTCGAACAAGTGAGAAATGAAGAGATGAAGAGGAAGAACAACAAGAATAAAGAGAGTATTTTAACGTGGTTCGGCCAAAATCCTCTGTCAGGATTCCTACGTCCATGGTAGTTTTTATTTATCTGGTGAGATTTCTACAGAGTTTCAATGTGTATTCTTCATACTACTTTACAATGATCTCATCTCTCCTATTTATAGAGGCTGGGAGGTTACAAGTGTAATTACACAAGTTGTATTTCTGTTACATCAAACAAATGTATGTGACAAGTATAGCTTCTGCAAATTAGCTTCTACAGACTGCTGGCTGACTTCTGTAGATTGCTTTTTATGGGTTAGCCCATGTTAGCTACTTCTTGCAAACTAGCCCCATAAACTTGGTTTAAGAGGGTGCTTGCTTCAGGTTTACTCTCGGCGAGCTCTTAGGTGAGGGAGATGTTGCATCTCGTGAGCTGGGACTCCTGATCTGTGGTCGCTGTTAGCCTTTGGTCAGTGAGATCAAGCTCATGAGCTCACTTCTAGCAATGTGAGCTCATGTGAGGTGAATTGTTAGCTATGCAAACTGGGGCTTATCCCTTGATGAGTTGATGTTCTTAAGCGATCTTAGCCCTTAAGTGGCTTAGGCTCTCTTGATTAGGCTTGGTTGTTGTTGGGTTTTCATCGGTCCATTCTACATAAAACCAGAAAACACCCATAATATCAGTCCCCTAACTTTCAATCCGTTTCACGGGCTGGGAGTTGAATTTCACCGACAAAGCCTTTATTCGTGGATTGTCGTGCAGTCAAAGTCTTTGTGGTTAGCCTATCGTTTCATCTGCTCGAGGCCATAATTTCTACTATACATGCTTCAAAGCCATTGGCGTGTCTGCCTCGTTTTCTTCCAAGCCATTTAATTAAAAGTAGTTGGATTTCTTCTGGACTCTTCAGTGAGACCAGACTGGTCTGTTTAAGACATGGGAAATTCTTTCTTCCTTCTTCATTGAGTGACTTGATGGGTGCCTTAGATAAGCCCCCCATATTTCTAATGTTTTGTTTTTTTGATGAGGCATATATGTCTGCCGCATAGGAAATCTTTATGGACAATCCTTCTTTAAGGATTCTGAGAGATCTTACTCAAATCTTAGATTATTTCCTCAGGGTTATGCCTTGGGGTTCAGCCTTTCCAATCACATCTATTTGCTTCTTTTGAATTTTCAGTGCCATGCGGAGAGCTAGAAAGGAGCTTTTAGCCAAAGAGGATGACAAGAAGAAGATTAAGGAGCAAGCATGCCTGTTGGTCCTTTTGCTAGTTGAGTTCATCTCCAAGAAGCCAGTTTTCTTTCTAGAATGTAATAGTCGTAGCTTTACTCTAATTTGTATTTTGAATCTCCTGATGTAAATTTACCTCGTTGAGTGAGGATTTTAATGAATGAATTTTTCTTCATGATTCTTGCTTGTTGAGTTAAGTATTCTACATATCACAAATGATAATATAAATTCCTACAAATCATAGTAAAATGAAACATTTAGATAACCAATTGGCTATACTTCTCAATGAGCAATGAGTTTAAGCATCAAAGTGTCTTAGTGATGAGTAGTGTATAAGCAGGTTGCATCAGAGTTATGCCTAGCTGAAAGTCACATGCGAGTTGTGAATGGTAGGTTGCATAAGAGTTATGAGTAATAAGTCACATGAAAGCTGCGAGCGATAGGTCACATGCATATGGTGCCTAAGAAAGTTGGTGTATGCATGACAAGTAGCAAATGACACGCATGCAATTTTTGAGAAAGTAGGTCGTATACATGCTCAAGCAAGAGGTAGCACGTATATGGTGCCTGAGAAAGTTCATCATATACATGAATTAGAGGTCGCATGGATATGGTGCCTAAGAAAGTTGGTTGTATGCATGACAAGTAGCAAATTGCATGCATGCGGTGCCTGAGAAAGTGGGTCGCATGTGCGCTCAAGCAAGAGGTAGTATATATATGGTGCTTGAGAAAGTTGGTCATACACATAAGTTAGAGGTCACATGCATACGGTGCCTTATGCATGACAAGTAGCAAATCACACGCATGAGGTGCCTGAGAAAGTGGGTCGAATGTGCATTCAAGTAAGAGGTAGCATGTATATAGTGCCTGAGAAAGTTAGCCATATATATGAGTTAGAGGTCGCATGCGTATGGTGCCTAAGAAAGTTAGTCATATGCATGACGAGGTTGTATGCATATGGTACCTCAGAAAGTTGGTCATATGCACGCTAAATTGCATTAGGATGGTGTTAGGAAGTAGCTTGTCCTAATGCCATAATGTTAAGTTAGTCATCCTAATGCAGTGCCAAAGAGTAGGTCACATCAGCACGATGCCAATTTAACTTGAAACTTAAAGGATACAATCACAAGCTAGAATGGGGGAGCTCATTTCTTGGGGGCTAGTTACCAAACTTTCATTTTGCTGAGAATTTGCTCAAAGGTTATTTATACATAAAATTTGGGTTACTTTTACATGCTTCATTATAGGATCAAATATGGTTCTCACTACGGCCATCTACCCTTGCTTGGGATTCTGCTAAGGCTAAGAGGGCTACTATCCTACAGGTCGCACTACGTAATCCTTTAAGTAGCTCCTCTTAATCAGGTTTTTAATCATATCTCTGAGGGCTTATTAATCCGAAGTGTTATGCCTAACTTCGTTGTAGTAGGCACAAAATTTGTTCATGTTTCTATTCACACAAGGAGTCCTTAAGGGATTGGGAGTCCCAAAATCTTCTCTACCCTTTTTCTGTCATAAATATCCTATCCAGAGTGTCTAATAGGATGTTGTAATGATCATGGTGACCTGGATACTAAAGTCACTCATCTTTTGACTTCTTTGTAGTTTGATCACCGGGGTGATCACTTTGGCCTTCATCGCTTCTCTTTTTATTTTGAACAGAGCTAACTTTTTCATCCTTCTGATTGGGCCTTCCTAAGCCAAAATTTTCTTCCCACTTGATTTGCTTAGCAGCTCATTCATAAAACTCAATTATATCCTTCACCGAGGACTTGTATATGCTCCTACATAGCTTTCCATCTTGGTGGAGTCCCATAGAGATTACTGCCAAAATGGTTTCCTCTGAGGGATTTTCTACTGAATTGGCTTCGAGTCTAAACTTGGCAATGTAATCCGTCAGTGACTCATGCTTACGTTGAAAGATCATCAGAAGGTGGCGGGGGGCACAAACTGCCTCTTTAATGCCTGGTATTAGCTGATGAACTTTTGCTGACATTCTTCGTAACTATTTATACATTGGGCTGGAAGGCCTCTGAACCATGTCTGAGACATGCCTCCTAGAGTTGCTGGGAAAACTCAACATTTAACCAAAGGATTAACCGTTTGCAAATCCTTCTGAACATTGAATGCATTCAGATGGTTATAAGGATCTATGTCCCTATCGTATGGTGGGATCATGGGAACTTTAAGTTTGTGAGGGAGGGGTTGTGTTTCGATTTCTTTGGAAAATGGTGACCTCTTCTCACTACGAGCTTGATCACCTTGAGCCCAAGGTTGTTCCTCTAGCCATTTTATTCTTTGAAGTAGTTTTTCCATCGTTGGACCTTGCGTCTCAGACTGCTAACTGGAAGATTATTGATTCGTTTCTCTTTCTTGGTCACGAGGGCAGTAACCTGAGGCGTATTCTTGGTTGACTCTATTCAAACATCCAACTTGTTGTAGCCAATGCACATTTCTAAGTGTAACGACCTCGGCCTGCCTTTGCACACCCTGAGCCTGTGCTTGTGCTAACACTATAATTGTTTTAGTTAATTCTCCCATCATATTTTCTAGTTTCTCCTGACACTGATGCCAAGTTTGCACTCCATCAACCCTATTGACAACAACAGTAGGTTGGTAAGAGCCAGTTGGGGGCAAGCCAATGGAAACACCTATAATAGGAGTAGTGGAAGCGTCTATTGTAGATACATAACCCTTCGGCTGATCAATCAGAATGTTTAAAGCTCTAATTGTTCTTCCTCTAGCCATTACTGTAAAAAAGAAGATCAACCAAGATGCAAATGATGCCCCATGATGGGCACTAAAATGTTGATGGTGAAATTTGGTTTGATCCAAATCCAACCAACCTGAACAATTCTTGGAACCTCAAACTGTCATCTGGTTGAACAAGTGAGAAATGAAGAGATGAAGAGGAAGAACAGCAATAACAAAGAGAGTTTTTTAATATGGTTCTGCCAAAATCCTCTGTTGGGATTCCTACATCCACGATAGCTTTTATTTATTTAGTGAGATTTCTATAAAGTTTCAATGTGTGTTCTTCATACTCCTTTACAATGATCTCCCCTCTCCTATTTATAGAGGTTGGGAGGTTACAAGTGTAATTATACAAGTTGTATTTCTGTTACATCAAATAAATGTATGTGACAAGTATAGCTTCTGTAAATTGGCTTCTGTAGATTGCTTTGTGTAGGTGGGCTCGTGTTAGCTACTTCTTGCAGATTGGCCCCATGAACTTGGTCTAAGTGGGTGCCTACTTCAAGCTTACCTTTGGTGGGTCTTTACCTGGGTGAGATGTTGCATCCCACGAGCTAGGACTTATGATTTGAGGTCACTGTTGGCCTTTGGTTAGCCAGATCGAGCTCGCGATCTCACTTCTGGCAATGCGAGCTCGTGTGAGGTGAACTATTGGCTATATGAGCCAGGGCTTATGGCTATATGAGCTAGGGCTTATCCCTTAGTGAGCTGATGTTCTGAAGTGATCTTAGCTCCTAAATGGCTTAGGCTCTCTTGATTGGGCTTACTTGTTGCTAGGTTTTTGCCAGTCCATTCTGCATAAAACTAGAAAACAACCATAATAAATTTCTTTCTATTTGCAGGCATTTACATCACATGGATGCTCTAACTTGTTTAAAATCAATAGTAGCATTAAAGATCAATCAGAAGATATTGAAGTGGGGAACTAGTTTGACCCTTCGAGGAGATATTCAATATCTTGAAGGCTTCTTTGATTGATTTTTACAAATTTATTCTACTTTGAATGTGAAGGGTTCTTTTAGAGACTTGACATATGCAATTCAAGCTGCTTGCTACAATTACCAAGTTTGAATGGCTTTTATAAGGCCTTTTGTGAGCTATGTTGTTTGTAAAGCAACACTTTCCTAACTAGCCATGGAGAGTTAGGATTTTCTCTATGAGAAATACAAGAGGTGGTTGGACTTTCAATCATCAAATATTATTATAAGGAAGTAGCTCCATGCTTATTCAAGCTGGATAAAGAGCTTTTGAAGTCCTGTTCCTATCTTTTTAGAGCATTTGCTCTTATTTGCTAAGATAAATCTCAAGATCGGATTTTGGCAAGAATTTTGATATAGAGGAAGTCACACTTCAAATCCTCAGAGTTTTTTAAGTACAAAAGCTTAATACTACCTTCCTACTTCAGTTAAGGATGTTGATTCATTTATCCGCTTAGTCCCCAACTTGAATTAAATCTTTCGTGAAAAACTAAGATTAGTCACATATTTAATGTTTATAGCTATGTCATTACGTTTTTCCTTTTAAAGATGATCACCTTCATGTGGAAACCTTCAAAATTGCCTCCCAGAAGGCATCTAGTTTCACTTACAATTTAGTTCTATCTATTTTAGCTAGTATTTATAAGGTTTGTCTTTGACATCCCTTTCTTATGACATTAAATGAGAACTTCACTTAGCTATCTATTCTTTTCCCATGCATTTTTTGTATGCTAGGGTTGAATTATTCTTCATATGTGGAGTTTGTGGCTTTGTGAACATCCAATTATCAAGAAGTTCCCCAAAACTTTGAACAACTCTATGTCTTATGAAATCGAAGTCCAAGACATGAGAAGCGTTGTTCGAGGAACTATAATTTCCTAAACTTTTGCTTGAAGGTATATGAATAACCTTAAATTTCAATTCTAGGTTCTCAAAGTATCTTACACAAGTATTAAATAGTTTTATTTTAATTTTAAGTTGATCATAGTTTAGACATGTAAACCAAGAGTGATATGCAATTTTATCTTCTTGTAGTAAGAAGTTTAACTTTTTTTTGTTTCCTTGGGTTTGATTTCAATTTGATTTTTTGGATGTAGTTTTAACTTATGTCATCATGGGGTAACATGCATTTTATCCTTTGGCATTTTAACTTATTTCTAGATACAACTCTGACTCTTGCAATCTAAAGTTGCTGGGTTTCCATGCAGTATGTGTAAGAACGGGTCCGGCCAAAGAGGGTAAATTTCAAAAAATTTTTCAGTCAGACAACCTCAACTGGCCGAACCCCTTCCCCGGATTTCCCTTTGTGTAGAGGTTCCAAATAAATGAATACAAGAGAGAATGAAACCTACCTTTCATCCTGCTCCTTGCACAGCGGAAGTCTTG
>JANHAO010004615.1:0-23897 GCA_026873985.1 Saraca asoca | reverse complement strand
GTTAGATACTGGTGTATACTAATCTCCAACGAGATAAGGGCAAGATCCATTCTCTTTCTGCATTCTTTAACCATTTTAATTGGGATCAACACTTTTCACTTATATTCACAATCCTGAAACCTAATGAAAATGGTGTGTTTTGACCATGATCCCTTCATGAAAGTTGTAGTGGTGGATCTTAGCTATACAATAAGCTTAGGTTTGCATCAAGACAAGGTTTAGAGCTCTAGATATGGTCAAAATACTAAGGCTGGTTTTGGGTTAGCTGGTTAGCACTCTATTTCAGGCTAAATTTGATATTCAAAAAAGCTGAACTGGGCTTTGGAATCTCTATGAAATTTTTAATGCATCCTCTTATCTTCCAAAGACATAAGAATCATCCAAAATTGAAGTCCATAACTCACGATACACCTAAAAATTTGAAACAGTTCCAAATTACTGAATTAATCCAATTAAGCTTAAAAACTAACCAAAACAAGAAACCAATCACAAGTATCCAATTAAGCACATAAACATGACAAAAGACTAAGCATAGAAGGGATATAAAATGTATATAAATTATGTTTGTCACTTTTATTTAAAGCAAATTTACCCTTGACTTTCCAAAAACATGCAATGTTACTCAGTTGCTTAACTCCCTTTTTCATGGAAGTGCTTACGTGGCATCCAACATGGCAAAAAATATTTGATCTCCCTTAAATGTTCCAAAAAGTCATATTCAAATTTTTATTTTAACATTGCAAGTTTCTTTCTAGGGCTAGGGCTTTTGGCTAGAAGAAGATGGCTTCTCAAACATACTCTATGAAAAATCTCTCACTTTGTTCTATTTATGACTCATCTTACTATTCTATCTAACATAATACATGGTCAATTTTTTCTTCCTTTGATGTGGATTCTTTCATTCTTTCTTTTTTTTCATTTTCATTCTTTGTTTAATATTACATTCTTTTCTTATTAGATAAACATGCTTTGGTGCTAGATAATTCAATTTTGATTAAAAGATGGATGCTAAAGTCATAAGTAAGATAATTAATTGAAAGGAATGGGTGGAGAACCATTCCAATTAGATAGACAAAGTGGGAAATTGAACGTAAAAGAAAATGGCAAGCTTGCTTACTTTTTAATATTTGCAAAGAATAGTTGCCATTAGATTAGATATGACATTAATCTCACATGATTTGGCATTTATCAAGCATCAAACCAAAAGCGAAAGCTCATTTTCAATTTGCATTCCCCATTGGCCTTGTCAAATTTGATGGACCTATAACTTATTAGCAGAGGAGTCATAGCTTATTGTCAAAATGATCCTTGTATAGTAGGATAGCAAATAGAAAACCTTTCGGAGTTCATCAACAATTTATTAAGTTCCTAAGAGCTAAAAAATGTAGCTCATTTTGAGACCCCATAGTATAATATTTCCAATTATTTATAAGTTTTGATGATGAACTTATTTAGTTAGTTGCATAAGATAAAATACCTTCGTAGATTACCTTGTCAAATTGTCTTTTTGATTTAATCTTGTGAGAAATTATGTTAAATATGTTACCCTTGTATTGTAAGTATTATATATATATATATATATATTATATTATGGTAACTTAAAGGTATTAACTTGGTTTTACTACTTAAAGAACTTGTTCCCCAATAAATAAGGTAAAATTTGAATAGAAAGAGCAAGTTGCTTTTTGCAAAACTGTAATAGTGACATGACTATGTAATAGCCATATTAATAGCTATATTTTTTAATTTGCTACTACATTGACACACTTTATGTAGAATATAGTCTGGTATTGCAGAATGATAGTCGTATTAGTCATTACTCATTAAAAAGAGCAAACATTAGTTGTCTCTTTTGCTATTTGCAAAATGATAGCATAATGACATTTGGAAACTTGTTGGATTATTGTTGAACCCTTTTCTCTTTGCTCCTTAGCTTTACCTATGAATAGGAGCATTCTCCTTTTCAAGAAAGCACACCACAACAATAAAACACATTGAGCTTCAAGCTTTCCTCTAATCTTCTTGTGTATTATTGAGAGAGAAATTGTTCTTCATATGTATATCTACTTTAAGTAAGAGTTTGACAAAAGAAAATTTCTTTTTATTTTTGAATGTATTTTGATTCACTAGCTTGGGATTGGGTGAGAGAAATACTTGTATAATCCCTAAGAGTTAGAAATTATTGTCTTGATGTGAAACCAGAAAATCCTTAAGTTGAGAGGTGGGATTACTTAAGTCCTTGAAGATCAAGTGACAAAGGTTGTTAGAAGGCTAAAGACAATGTGCTAGTAGATAACCCTCAAGTGCTCATTTCACCTTGAGAAAGAGGAGTAGACCCAAAAGGCATTACTTTTGGACCATCAAATCTCTATACACTAGTTGTATCTTTTTGCTCTATTATTTTCTTTTATGCTCTTTTACTTACTATTTGCAAAGCTATTTGCTATTTCCAAACCACGCATTTTACTTACTCTTTGTGAATTGGAATTTGCTTTTTCCAAAAAAATTAAAAGAAATTTTTTTAAAAATCTTTAAATTATTTGTATACCAATTCACCTCTCTTAGTGTTCTAGTACTTTCATTTGGCATTAGAGCTCCATCTCTATCGTGATCTTAATCACTTTGAGTAAAGATCTTTTAGGTACATAATGGATTCTCATGGTTAAAAGGGACACTTTACAACTAGACCATGATTGTTCGATGGCACCAACTATGACTATTAGAAGTATCAAATGATGATATATCTTTAAGCCATTGATGATGAAATATGGGAAATCATTGAGCAAGGATACACCACTTCAACAAAAAAGCAAGATGGAAAGGATGTTCCTAAACCAAAGAAAGATTGCAGTGAAAATGAAAAGAAAAATAGCAATCTCCATGCTAAAGCAAAAAATGCAATCATATGTGTCATGGCTCCAAAGAATTCAAGAAAATATCTAAATGCACAATGGCAAAAGAGATATGGGAAAAACTCCTTGGTACATTCAAAGGAACCAAACAAGTAAGGCAAATACGTGTAAATATTCTTGTTCAAGAATATGAACTCTTTCGGATGGAAAATGGTGAATTAATTGAAACCATGTTTGAAAGGATTTCCACCATTACAAATAATCTTCATGCTCTTAGAAGAATCATTTCTAAACATTATCTATCCTAAAGAACCTATGGTGTCTTCCATGATCTTGGCAATCCAAATATGATCCAATTGAAAAAGGTAACAATCTTGCAACTCTTATATATGATTAACCAAGAGATAAACTCTTGGCATATAAAAAAACATATATGAGAGCTACTCATGATAGAAGAAAAAGAAATATTGCTCTTAAAGCTTCTTCATCAAAACAAGAAGAAATAGAAAAAGAAGAAGAAGAAATATTTGAAAATGAAAATGATGAAATGACATATCTAGTAAAAAGATTTTTTAATATTATCAAAAGAAAATGGCTAGATAAAAGAAAAACTCCTTTGAGGAAAAAGCAAGCAAGAAAATAAAATAGCAACCAAGTCTCAAAATTCTATGAATGTAAAAAAGCCTTGTCATATAAAGGCCAATTACCCAAATCTCAAGAAAAAATTCCAAAAAAGACCTCTAGAAGAAAGTGTTGATGGTTTCATGAGATGATAAAGTGTCTCCTTCAAAGATGATCAAGAAGAAGAACATGAGGACGAAGAATCAACTCTTTGCGTCATGGTAAAAGATCACTATACCGATGTAATAAATGACTATCTTGAAAATCTCATTCCCTATGATAAATTACAAAAAACTTTTGACAGTTTGTTATTTGATTCCCAAAGGGTTATGAAAAATTATTTAAATGTTTTTGATGAAAATGCTTCTTTGAAAAAGGAATTTGAATCTTTCAAAAAGGAAAAACAAGTTTTACTTGAAGAATTTGAAAAATAAAATTTCATTTTTGGAAAATGAGTCTTTGGAAAAAAAACAAGTGATTTTCAAAATGATTTAGAAAATGAAAATGATTATTTATCAAATAAGGTTATTTTTTGCAAAAAGACAAAGAACTTTTAGAAGAAAATCAAGTTCTCTTCAAGTTATTTTCAAAACCAAAAATGAAATGTTATTAAACAAACTTGTTTCTTTTTTTAAAAAAGGAAAAAGAAAAAGAAGTTTTGGAAAAAAAATGTCACTCTAAAAAAAATTTCAAAAAAATTTAAAAATACAAACAATCGATTAGAAAGAAAAATCAAATTTTTAGAAAGTGACTTTGTTTGATTTATGAAAAGCAATAGGAATTTAAACACCCTTTTGGGAAAACAAAAATGATTTTTTGAAAATAGGGGAGTTAGCTATATTGAAGGACTAGTATGAAATATTACAAAATTTGATGAAAGCTAGTAACTCATTTACTCCTCACATCACAGGTAACTATTGTGGAAAAAATGGACATATGTTGCAATCTTGCATGTATAAAAGAAAATCATATGATATAGATACATGTACTTGGGTATCAAGAGGTCAATATCAAAATAAGTATGAGACTAATCCCAAAGGACCCAAAATGATTTGAGTACCTAAAAATTAGATAACTCACTCTTTACATGATAGCCTCAAAAGGACTATTGGTTTTCTAATAGAGGTTGTTCAAAACACATGATGGGAGATTCAAGCAAGTTCATCCTTCTCAAACTAACTTAAGAAGGCAAAGTAATTCTTGGTGATGACACTAGATGCAACATCATTGATATTAGTAAAATTGATATAAACTCTTCATCTCATATTAACAATGTAAGAATGGTTGAAGGACTTAAACATAACCTCTTAAGCATTAGTCAAATTTGTGACAAAGGCTACAGAGTTGTATTTGAATCCTCTCATTGTTATGTGCAAAGTATCATTAACAACAAAATATCATTTGTGGGCCAAAAAAAGAGATAATATTTATGCAATTTCCTTAGAGAATATTCCTCCAAAGGAAGCAAAATATTTTGCTTCTATAAATGATCAAAGTTGGTTATGGCATAAAAGGCTTAGATATGTAAACATTCGAGTTATTTCAAATCTTTACAAAAATAATTTAGTACATGGCCTTTCCAAAATTAGCTTTAAGATAAACCATATTTGTAATGCTTGTCAACAAGGGAAGCAAAATAAAATCATCATTTCAACCTAAAATGTTGTTTCTACTTCTAGACCCATGAGCTATTGCATATGAATCTTTTTGGTCCTACATGTCTAAGCTTTGGTGGTAAAAGATATGTTTTAGTTATTGTTAATGGTTTCTCAAAATATACATGGTTACACTTTTTTAATCATAAAGATTATACTATTTATGAATTTGAAAAATTTTGCAAAAAAGTTCAAAATGAAAAATGTGTGTGCATATCAAGTATTAGAGGTGAAAAATTGAACGTTAATTAATATGGCTAGAACCATGCTTTGTAAAAATGATCTTCTAAAATATATTTAGGTGGAAGCAATAAAAACATCATTTTATATTAATAATTGATGCTTGATACTTCCTATCTTGAGGAAAAAAAAACCTTTTTGAGCTTTGGAATGAAAAGAAACCCAATATAGGTTACTTCTATGTTTTTGATTGTAAATGTTATTATTGATGGTGGATTTCAGTTCTGCCTAATCTAACCAACGAGAAAGGATTCTTTTAGGACCTAAGCTATTATCTAATTATTAAGATAGTAAGAAGGTGTAGAATGGTCGGAGGAAGGAGGAGAGGAGCAAAGAATGTAGAGGTTTAAGGTGGTTTGGCTAAAACTAGATGGCACCAATTCCTACGTTCATGGTAGCATTTTATTTATTTGAAGACAATTTTACAGAGTTTCGATATAGTGTTCTCTTGCTTCCCTTCACAGAGGGCTCCTTCTTCCTATTTATAGAAGAGAAGAGGTTACAAACGTAATTACATAATTAGTATTTCTATTATATTAAATAATAAATATACAAGACAGTCTAAAGTACAACAAGTTGGCTTATGCAGACTGCTGGTTGATTTGTGTGAAATACTTTCTGTGGGTGGGACCCTTGGATTGCATCTTGTAGAATGGTGGTGCAAGCTATCCATTGGTTGTATGCTCAACCTCAACAGGCTTCTGGCTAGGTGAGATGCTACAGGCCACCTCCATTTTGTGAGGTCGAACTCAATCAGGTCACAAGCTCGAGCCATTAATGAGCTGAGACTTGTTGTTGGCTATTGGTAAGCTAAAGGTTGTTGCTTAACGAGCTGGTTGCATAGTAACCCCATAGTCAGGTAGGCTAGGTCTCCTTGTTGGACTTGATTTTTGTTTGACTTTTACCAGACCATCTTATGATACCAAATTTTACCCATAACATCAGCCCCCCAACTCTCAGCTCACTTTATGGGTTAGGAGTTGTAGCCTACCATAGCGGTCTTCCTTCATGAATTACTGTGTAGTCAGAGTCTTCAGTCAGCCTGTTATTTCATCTAACCCTGGCCATACCTTCTTCTATATGTGTCTCATTACCATGGATGAGTTTGCCTTATTTTCTTCTGAGGCATTTCATAAAAGTGGTTGGGGTTGAGTTCAGGACTCTTCAGTGAGAGCAAACTACTTCTATTTAAGATAGAGGAAGCCTTCCTTCCTTCTTTAGAGATCCAATGGAAACTTTAAATGATCCCCCCATTCTTCTGATGGAGAGTTTTTCCCAAAGAGACGTGTATGATTTGCTATATAGGAAGCCTTTTTGGGTAGTTCTCCTTCTCTGATCATGAGAGAAGATCTTTTATAGATCTTGGATTATTTCCTCACAGTGATGCCATGGGGTTAAACCTTTCCAGTTGCTCTGGCTTGTTTTCCTTGAATCTGCTACATTGGGTAGAGAGCTGGAAAGGAGTTCTAAATTAAGGAGGGTAGCAAGGGAAAGAGTTGGAATGCAAGAGTACTCACCGGCCCTTCTATTAATTGAGGCTCTCCTTCAGAGCGCTAATCTTTCTTCTAGAATGTATAGCTATAGTGTGCTTGACTTGTATTTTGACTCCTTCTAATTTGCATTTTGAATTTTCTAATGCAATTTCACCTCATTGAGGCTTTTTAATGAATAAATTTCTCTTTGTGCTTCTTATACACTGTTGTCTAAATATCCTATATTTGACAAATAATAACATGAATTCCAACTGAGTGTCATAATAAATGAGATATTCGAATAATCAATCGATCACACTTCTTAACGAATAATGAATCTGGAAAACATAAAGGTTATGCCTAATAAAAGTCATATACGAGCCATGAATCTTAGGTCACATGATAGCTGTGAGTTACGAGTATAGGTCGCATAAGAGCTCTGAGTAATAGGTTGCATAAGAGCTATGAGCTGCAAGCATAGGTCGCATGAGAGTTATAAGCTACGAGCATAGGTCACTTAAGAGTTGTGAGCAATAAGTCATATAAGAGCTGTGAGCTACAAGCATTAAGTCGCATGAGAGGTGCGAGCAATAGGTCCTATACATACATGCTTAAGAAAGTTGGTCATACAAGTGAGGTAACATGCACGTGGTGCCTGAAAAAGTTGGTCACAAGCATGTTCAATCCAAGATTGCATGCCTATGGCACCTAAGAAAGTTGGTTGCATGAGCATTTCATGTAGCATGTATATGGTGCCTAAGAAGGTTAGTCATATACATAATGAAGTTGCAACGTACATATGGTGTCTAAGAAAGTTGGTCATATGCATAGGCTGAAGGTTGCATACATACAGTGCCTAAGAAAGTTGGTCGTATGCATGATAAGATCATATGCACATGGTGCCTGAGAAAGTTAGTCATGTGCATAACGAAGTCACAACATACATATCGTACCTAAAAGAGTTAGTCATATGCATGAGCTAAGGACCACATGCATATGGTGCCTAAGAAAGTTGGTCATATGCACGGGTTGAAGGTTGCATACATACGGTGCTTAAGAAAGTTAACCATATGCATGGTAAGATCGTATGCACATGGTGCATGAGAAAGTTGGTCATGTGCATAACGAAGCCGCAACGTACATATGGTGCCTAAGAAAGTTGGTCATATGCATACTAGATTGCATTAGAATGGTATCGGTAAGTAGGTTGTTCTAATGCAATAACAACTTAAAAAGATATATTAATGAGTTAAAATGAAGGGAGCTTGCTTCTTTAGGAACTTGATACCAAATTAACATTTATCAAAGAATTTACAGAGACTACATGAGTAAGATTCAAATTTCTTTTACACACCATGTTACAAGATCAATATATAGTTCTCACTATAGCTGGCTACCCCTGTTCAGGATTCCACTGAGACTGAGAAGATTGACACACTACAGGTCACAACACATACTCTCTTAAGCACCCTCTCTTGATTAGGTCTTCAATTGCATCCCTAAGGGCCCAGCAATCTGAAGTGTTATGCCCTACTTCATTGTGATAAGTGCAAAATTTGTTCATATTTCTTCCTACACGGGGTGTTCTCAGAGGAATAGGAGTCTTGAAGTCTTCTCTGTCCCTTTTTGTTGCATATATCCTATCTGGAGTATCGACGCTATAGTGTTCATGATGATCTAGATACTAAGATCACTTGTCTCTGGGTCTCTTAGTGATCTAGAGATTAGAACTATCCCTTGTGTCTCCATGACTACTTCTTTTCTTCTTTTGATCAAAACTTCTTGCCTCAAGCTTCTTTAAACCGAAGGTTTCATCCCACCTAACCTACTTTGCAACTTATTCATAGAAGTCACCCAAGTCCTTGATTGGGGACTTGTAAATATTCTTATATAGCTTCCTATCTTTGCGAAGCCCTGGAGAGATGGCCATCAAAACACACTCATCTGAAGGATCATCCACATTGTTGACCTCACGCCTAAACCGGGTGATATAGTCTTTTAGTGATTCATCCCTCCGTTGGAAGATCATTATGAGATTACAAGGTGGCGTGAGCTACCTTTTTAGTTCTTTGTACTGACTAATGAATTTTTTCTGGCATTCCTCTTAGCTGTAAGTACTGCAGGCTAAGAGATTATGGAGCCATGCTCAAGGAAGGTTTAACAACATAGCCGGGAAGACCCTACACTTAACTAGAGGATCATTTGTTTGGAGATTTATCTAAACATTAAATGCATCTAGGTGGTCGCACGGATCACTATACTCATTGTATGGTGGGATTGTGGGAATTTTGAGTTTGTGTGGAAGAGAATGAGTTTTAATTTCCATGAAAAATGGTGAGTTTTCATTGTGGCAAGGTTGATCACTTTGGGTTCCGGGGCGCTTCTTTAGCTACTTTAGCCTTTATAGCACTTCTTTCATGATGGGGTCTTACATTTTGGATTATGGGCTAGACGATTGCTTATTTCTTTCTTGATCCTAATCGTAGGTGCAACGACCCGAGGTGCATCCTCGGTTAGACCTATTCGAGCTTTCAGCTTAATGCAAGCCCTTCAATTGTGAGTCATCATAGTCCCTATGAGCTCCGCAAACCTTCAACCTCACCTAAAAGTTAGAGGGGCAAGTTAAGCTATCGACTTGATGCTCTTGTTTAGCTGGCTTCCTTTGGGCTCCTTAGTGCAATTGTTAGAGCTAAGTTGTGATCATAGCCTGTTGCTACATGCACAAAGCTTGTGTTTGCAACAACATTTTGACTGCTTCAGCCAACTCTTTTAACGTGTTTTCAAACATTTGCTAAGGTTGGTGGTGAGCTATAGAGGCCAAACCATTGTTAGTTTAAGCAGTAGAAGAACTTGTCAGATGACCCTTAAGCTGGTTGACAATGGCATCTGACTTCCTACTGGCCTTTTCTCTAGCCATTACAATTGAACAAAATTAATCAAGAAAACAAAGAAACAACCAGAGAATAAATGAGTCCCACCAGGCGTGCCAAAATGTTAATGGTGGATTTCAGTTCTGCCTAATCTATCCAACGAGAGAGGGTTCTTTTAAGACCCAAGTTGTTATCTAGTTGTTAAGATAGTAAGAAGGTGTAGAATGGCTAGATGAAGGAGGAAAGGAGTAAAGAATGTGGAGGTTTAATGTGGTTCAGCTAAAACTAGATAGCACTGGTCTCTATGTCCATGGTAGCATTTTATTTATCTGAAGACAATTTTATAGAGTTTTGGTACAGTGTTCTCTTACTTCCCTTCACAAAAGGCTCCTTCCTCTTATTTATAGAAAAGATAAGGTTACAAATGTAATTACATAATTAGTATTTCTATTATATTAAATAATAAATATACAAGACAGTTTAAAGTACAACAAGTTGGCTTCTATAGATTGCTGGTTGATTTGTGTGAAATGCTTTCTGTGGGTGGGACCTTTGGACTGCATCTTGCAGAATGGTGGTGCAAGTTGTCCATTGGCTATATGCTCGACCTCAGTAGGCTTCTAGCTAGGCCAGACACTGTGGGCCACCTCCATTTTGTGAGGTTGAACTTGATCAAGTCATGAGCTTGAGCTATCGACAAGTTGAGACTTGTTGTTGGCTATTGGCGAGCTTGAGGCTATTGCTTAGTGAGCTGGTTGTGTAGCAACCCCATAGTCAGGTGAGCTAGGCCTCCTTGTTGGACTTGATTTTTGTTTGACTTTTACCATACCATCTTTTGATACTGAATTTTACCTATAATAGTTATATCTTAAACAATGAGAAAGCTCACCTCGCAAAATTTGATTCCAAATCTAATTAAGGTATTTTCTTAGGTTAATCTATCACTAGCAAAGTTGATAAAATTTATAATAAAAAAAGTTTAGTGATTGAGGAATCTATGTATGTCATATTTGATGAAACTAATAATGTTCCTTTGAGAAGTGATTTAATTAATGATGTAGATAATTTCATACAAAAGAGAATGCCACTTCAACAAATGCTCAAAAAGAGCAAGTACAACAAAGTGGTTTGAATGAACAAGTGGGAAAAAGCAAGAGGATCCAAATAAGTAGCCTAAAGAACAAACTTTTAGAAGGCTGTATCAAAATCTTCCTAGAAAATGGAAACACATGCCTAGTTATCCAATGGAGTACATCATTGGTGATTCATCTCAAAGAATTCAAACTAGATCCTCAAGTAGAAAAAACAACAACAATTTTGCTCTTCTCTCTCATATTGTGTTGAAAAATGTCAATGAAACCTTGAATGATGAAAGTTGGATCCAAGCCATGCAACAGGAATTCAAGCAATTTGAAAAGAATGAAGTGTGGAAACTTGTGCCCTAAACCACAAGACCATCCAATCATTGGCGCGAAGTAGGTCTTTCACAACAAGCTTGGTAAAAAGTGGTAAGAAACAATCAAGGTTTGTAGCATAAGGTTATAATCAATAAGAAGATATTGATTATGATGAAATTGATGCTTTTGTTGTAAGAATTAAATATATTAAAGTGCTACCTACTTTTGCATTTTTTAAGAATCTTAAATTGTACTAAATGGATGTTAAAAATGTTTTCTTAAATGAGGAAGTTTATGTGAAATAACCTCCAAAATTTGAAAATATTAAAAAACTTAATCAATTTTTTAAACTCACTAAGGATTTATATAGTCTTAAGCAAGCTTCTAGAGCTTAGTATGAAACACTAAGCAAATTCCTTATTGAGAATGGTTTCACAAGAGGAAAAGTATATATTACTTTATTCATAAAAAACATTGAGCATGATATTTTGATTGTGCATATATATGTTGATGATATTATATTTGAATCTACTAATGAATTCTTGTGTAAGGAATTTTCCAATCTTAAGAAAGGAGAATTTGAAATGAGCATGGTGGAAGAGCTTATTTTCTTGGAATTCAAGTAAAACAAACCAAAGATGGTATCTTTATAAATGAAGCCAAGTATGCTAAAGATCTCCTAAAAAGATTCAAATGGAAAATGCAAAAGTCCTTGACACTCTTATGAGTCCATCCATTAAACTTGATAAAGATGAAAATGGTAAGCCAATAGATGAGAGATGGTATAGATATGTTAACTATATAGATTGTAAACTTAATAAAAAGAGCACTAGTGGCACATGTCACTTCCTAGGCCAATGCTTTGTCACTTGGCTTACGAAAAAGCAAGCTTTAGTTGCTCTTTCCACAATTGAAGTTCAATATATGGCAGTTGAAAGTTGTTCTACTCAAGAATTATGGAAGAAACAACAATTTGATAATTATGGTTTGACTTTTGAACACATCCCTACTTTTTGTGTTGATACATTAATTTGACCAAAAATCCTATTCAACATTCTAGAACCAAACATATTGAGATTAAGCATGAGTTTTAAGAAATCATGTTCATAGAAGGGATGTTAAGCTTAATTTTATAAATACAAAAAATCAGCTTACTGATATTTTTACAAAACCCCTCAATGAAGATCAATTTTGTTTTATTAGGAAAGAACTTGTAATGTTTAATATAAATTAATCATGGTTTAAAAATTTTTTAAGCTTTTATATGTCTGCCCCATATGAATGCATTGCATACATATCATGCATAATAGTCTTTAAATTTTTTTTGAAAAATGTGAAGATATGAGAAAAGTTCATGCACCTTGCTCTTTCCAAAAAGGACTAAGATGTGTTCAAGATAGAAAATGGGAATAAGTCAAAGTTGAATAGTCAACAATTATGACACTTTTCTCTCTCCTAGCTGATGCACAATAGGCACATTAAATGCCCAAAGCAGATTTAACCCATTCCCCCATATGTGCACGGTAAACTAAGCTTTTAAACTTTATCTTTCAAAGTTTTCAAAGTTAACTTTTTTTCAAAATCTTTTCTTTATCTCAAAGTTTTCTTTTTTAATGTATAAAAACTAATTTCATTTCTCTGCTTACAAAATGAAAGTTTTCATTTTTCTTTTATTATGTCTAGTTGTTCAAAGTTTGTTTCAAAATTGTGATTCTAAAGTATCATTTTAATAATATATATTTACTTTCAGTCACAAAGTATTTAAAAAATTAAAGGGATAATTATTTAAGTAATTATTTTTTGAAATTTATTACTTAGTAACTTTCTTTGTAAAACCAACTAAATTTAGTTTTTGAATATTTTTTAAAACTTATATTTTATCTTGTAGTAAAACTAATTTTCATAGTTATCTTTAAAAAGACTTTGTTTTCAAAAATTTTAATTAGTTTCCTTGAAAACATTTTTAGCATTGCTTAGTTTGTTTTTTAATGATTTTCAAAAAGGGTCAATTTGTTTTAACTCATATTATCTTTAAAAAATTTCAAAAGCCCATTACCATTTTTATGAAAACTTTTTCTAAAAACCCGCCAAAAAAATTGTTTATCATTTTTTTCCCTTTGTTATTTTTTACCACTAAACCACTGCATCTCTATTTTCAAATTTCTTTATTTCTTTATGCAATTTCTTTCACTTTTTCACAAATTCGTGCTACACACAATCCCTTAAACACTCAAACCAGAAAACAAAAAAAACTATTCCTAATTCCTTTTCTATTCCATTTGCCCTCTTCAGCCTCTGTATAAAACCTATGGTTACCCCATAGTTGAACCTCCATCAAACACTCACCCATGGCTTCCCAAACTAAGCTTCTCACTTTCTCCAACCCATTCTTCAAAAACTCAAAAACGAAAGCCCAATACACTCACCAATTCTCCAAAAGAAAGTCTAGACCCACTATATTGTTAATATGGATTCTCTTGAGAAAGGGTAACTTTATTGTGTTGCTTGGTTGAAAAAGTAAGGATGGGAAAAACTTCTCATGGTGCACTTGACTTTTTTATGCCAACATAAATATAGAGTGAGCCAATTCTATTTTTGATTATTTATGTGAATGGAAGAAAAATCATTCTCACTATAGAGCTTTTCAACAAAATTTTGAAAATTCTGAATGATGGGCACTACATGACATCGAAGAAAGGTAAGCTAAATGTTGATGCTTACAATTCTAAAGAATGGATCAAAGTTGCCTCCAAAATCCAAAATACCTCCTCCCATGTCAAACATTGGATGCTTAGATTGAAAGGTACTCTATTACATTGTTTGTCAATTTCTTTATCCAAAAGGTGGCTTAATAGCAATGTAAGTGGCTTTGAATTGTTAATGTTATGGGTTGTTGAAAATAATTACAAACTAAACCTTGTTCACATCATTATGCATCATTTGATACATGCAAGAAACAAGAATCATGTCATGCCTTATGGACTCTTCATCATCAAAATTTACAAAATTTTGGTGGTGGTTTGAGCAAAGAATAAGGTATCTTGGTGAATCTCTGAAACACATTGAATGCTACATGGCTAGAAGGAATCAAGTTCACTAAAGAAGATGCTCCAAAGCCTATTTCAAGAAAAAGAAAAGTGATTAATCTAAAAAATTACATAATAAAGAAACACAATGTTTAAAGAAAACTATTCTCCACTTTCGAATCTTAGCATGTTATTTCTCCTAAAAATAGCAAGTAATCATATTCAAATTCTATTGATTCTGATGATTCTAAACAAACTTTAAGTGATTTTGTTTTTACTCAAGATGCTGATCTTACTCTGTATAATCCTAGAGCTAAAGATATCTCATTCATTGAAGTGCCTACCTCACAAAGATCTAGGCATTTTGAATACCTTGGCAAAAGCAAAGAGAAAGTTGATGAAGAAAGAGAAAGAAAGCTAAAATAGTATGTAAAATCTCTTAGGAGAATGAGTAAAAGTATTAGAGATGCTTCTAGCTTAAGGAGATCCATAAGACTTCAAATTAGAGTTATTCCACCTTGAAAGAGCAAGCAACCAGTTCAAAATGAAAATGCAATCCTTAATCTCGTAGATGAGCCTCATCCATAGTAAGCACAACATGTTTCAACCTTCATTCAAGCTCTAAACTGATCCTGATCTAGTTCTGATCTCACTTATCTGTGTGTTTAGCTACTCAAGTTTGGAAAGAGCAAGCCACTATTTTAAAAGAACAATCACATTTTGAGGTGAAAAATAATTCAAAATCAAGACATTGATGATATTATTAATGAGTTCATGACTTTCGCTCCTTTCGATGACATGAATGTTGAAGAAAGTGCCACCAAAACTAAGTCTCTTACCTTAGATATCATGTCCTTCGGAAGTGTGAATCTAGAGATTGAAACTTCTGAAGGTTTGTTGCATCTATCACAAGTGGAAATTGGTAATTTAAGTGCTCAAATAAATTCTAAGCAAGAAGTGGTCAATGAAGATAATATTCCAAAGTAAGATGATATGGGTCAAGCAAAGAAAGATGAAGTCTTTTCACCAAAATAGCAAGCTACCCATACTTTATTGCATATCTCAAATGCAAGTCCCATCTTTCAAGAACTCTCTAATATTTTCAAGATTATTCCTATGAATCTTAACTCCATACCACTCCAAGACTTTTCTGAGAGCTAATCCTTGAGTTTCTCAACTCTATAGATTATCAAACAACTACAAGCTGCTTTGTTAGCTGAAAAGCCTTCAATTCCAAATGCTTTAAAGGACTATCCTAAAGGTTTGGACTCTTCGCTTGCTACTATGGTTGGTATGTATGATTTATTTCCAAATGTTTCAAGCCAACCTCTTAAGTCTCAAGAGCCTCTCCTGGTTGGATTTGTCTCTACCCATGACCAATTCATATTAAATGAAACAAATAATCTAAATAAAGCTAGTCATTATGTGAATCCTTTGGAAACTCTTGTAAGGTGGTTAGAAATAGAAGTCCTAAGCTCGAAAGAAGAGCTAGTTACTTGGAAGAATAGTATGGCTATGGAATTTTAGGATATACAACAACATATTACCTCCATGCCCGATATGATTATGCAACAAATCAAGGATACATTGGCTTCTCTTCCTAAGACCTAGCTATAGAGCTTGGCCTTCTTTCATGCCTCTTTACATTTTAGTTAGGACTCTTGTGCACCTTTTTATATGCATTTATTGCATGAAGTACTTAGGTTTTACTTTTTAAAAGTGCACTCATTAATAACTTCTTGTTCATTGAAGATCAATCTTATAGCAATGATTATTATGTTATGACATAAGAATTTACTACCCTTAATGCATTATATGATTGATTTTTAATTCACTAACAATTTGGACATGTTGCCATACTCCTTAAAACTATTAGGTATTCTTGTATTTAAGTTTCCTTATTAAATACACTTGTGTCCTTTATTGCTAACATATCTTTTCAAGTGTTTTGATGATGTTAAAGGGGGGAGAAAAATATATGAAAATAAAAGTTTGGAGAACAAAAAGATAACATAAAGCATAAGCATGGTAGACATCTAAGCCAAAAATAAGGAAGACTATACAAGAATAAATTTCAAACTATTTAGCTTCAATGCTTCTTATCCCTTGTCTTTTATTCTAATTTGTCTTTCTTATGTAGGGTTATCATCATAAAAAAGGAGGAGATTGAGAAAGCCCCTTATGATATGATATTTTCAATTATTTATAAGTTTTGATAATGATCTTATTTAATTAGTTGCATAAGATAAAATGCCTTAGTAGATTATCTTATTAAGTTATCTTTTAAAAGGTTTTGACTTAGTTTTACTACTTGAAGAACTTGTTTCCCAAGAAAAAATAAAAACTAGGTAGAAAGAGCAAGGTGCTCTTTGCAAAACTATAATAGTAACTTGACTATGTAACATCCATATTAATAGTTATATTTTTGAATTTGCTACTGCACTAACACACTTTATGTAGAATATAGTTTGGCATTATAGAATGACAGTTGTATTTGTCATTACACATTAGAAAGACTAAGCTACGCCTAAAAAGAATAAGTAGTAGTTGTCTCTTATGCTCTTTGCAAAATGACAGCTCATGGCCAACTACATGATAGTCCAATGATATCTGGAAACTTACTAGACTGCTATTGGACCCTTTGCTCTATGTTCTTTAGCTTCACCTATAAATAGGAGTCTTCTCTTCAAGAAAGCACATGATAACAAAAAAGCATATTGAGCTTCAAGCTTCTTCTCTAATCTTATTGTACTATTCTTGATAGAGAAACTATTCTTTATATGTATATCTACTCTAAGTAAGAGTTTGAAAAAGGAAATTTTCTTTTTATCTTTGAATGTATTTTGATTCACTAGCTTAAGATTGAATAAGGGAAACACTTGTATAATCCTTAAGATCTAGGAATTATTGTCTTGGTGTAGGACTAGAAAAACCCCAAGTTAAGAGGTAGGATTACTTGAGTCTTTAAAGATCAAGTGACAAAGGTTGTAAAAGGGCTAAAAACAAAGTGTTACTGGATAACCTTCAAGTGCTCATTTGACATTGAGAGAGAGAAGTATATCTAAAAGGTGATTCTTTTGGACCATTGAACCTCTATATACCAGTTTTATATTCTTTACTATACTAAATTTTATGCTCTTTTACTTGCTATATGCAAAGTTGCTTGTTATGTCTAAACTACACATTTTACTTGCTCTTTGCAAACTAGAATTTACTTCTTCTAGAAAATTAAAGGAAATTTTTTAAAAGGCTTGAAATTATTTTTAGTTAATTCACCCCCTTGGTATTTTAGCACTATCACATTCATTATTGAGTTAGGTCAATAACTTGTCCAAGCAAATAAATAGCACTAATTCATGTTCCATCCATGGGGAAGTGGGTTATGGATCTAAATAATATTTTTTGGTGACGAAACCTTTAGAGTAGTAGTAGATGGTTCTTCCTTTGTATTACTCTACTATATATATGACAAAGAAAAGTATGGCTAAAATGCCACAAAGAAATGACCAAAATGCCACTATAAATTGGACAAAATGCCATTGCAATGTGATGCCTTTCATTATAATTAGTTAACAAATTGGAAGTAACAAATAAGATAGGTTCTATAAAAGTGGACCATAACACATAGAGGTTCCACTCCAAACTATACATCAAAAGTTAAAATTCTTAAATGCTATACACTTAAAAGCAATTCTAAAAGTTCCACTTTTACATCAAAAGCTACAATTCTTAAAATATTTCACTAAAGTGGACCCAAAAAAAAAAACCATTTCCTAACATATGCAATTATTATATGTTTGTAGTGCAATCCTCATCTTGTCTAGTAGTATGCCTTATCCCACTTGTGGTAGACAATAAGTTTGCTCTAGTGACATTATTTGCACTTATAATTGAATGGAGCCAATCCTAGTCTTTTAGGTCCCTAAACAAAAGGAAGCAGCATGAGAGAAGAAAATCGTGTAATTTGTAGTATATGAAAATGACTACAAAATATGTAACACACTTTTCTTTCTCTTATTACCCTTCTATTTTGGTTTGCTTGAGGCAACAATAGGTGTTGAACTTGAAATAGGAGTAGATAATAGCTGAATTGTAGTAGGACAAATTGGTTGGCTTCCTAGTGTTGGTGGCTAGCTTGTTGCAAATTATTGGTTAGTAATAGCATAAAATCCTTGAGTTGTAGCAATAGAGAAGCCTTGAAATGTAGTGACAAAAAATCTAGTTAGTTGACTTACAGCATCTAGTGGTATTGTGTTTAAAGAAATTGGTTGGCTTGCCATATTAGAGTTTCTAATAGTTATGTTTGAAGGCCTACAGGCTCTAGTATGTCAGGTCCCACAAATCAAAGTTAAACACAAATAACAATGGGATCTTACCCTTATTCCTTTAGGAGAATATGTATACACCTTATTATGAATCTGTTTTCTTGGAAAGATAATGTGACAGATTGATTTTCCTTAAAATTTAATTGATAAATTGTGTAAACAACAGATCAATATATTAAATTGATGTCATGCAGATTGTGAAATATATCATAATTGATTATTGAATAGTAAAATGTAAAAGAGCAGAAGAAAAAGTAAGTAAGACCACAATTTTTAAAGTGATTCAACTTCACCTGAAATCGTAGATGAAGTCTACTCCATTTGGGTCATTCTTCAATCGGAAGATCACTTTTCATTAAAAGAACATCAAGATTTCAAGGGCTCCTGAACTGCCAATCAATACAAACTAAATACACAAGAATTTGCACGGATTTTTTTAACTTGGAAAACTTAATATAGGCTCTTCTACACCTAAACAAGATTTCTACAAAACCTAGAAATCTTAAGAACAAAAGTAGGATCAAGATAAGAATACAATACCAAATTGAGAACCAGTCTCAATTACCCTTTTTGAAATCTACACAATTTGATCTTCAATCAATTTGATATAGAAAAAGAATGAGGAAAGAGATAATCTTGTAAAGCACTGAGACTTCTCTAATTTTCGCTATTGAGAGAGAAAGAATAAGATGTAATCATATGAAATTTGAAGGTGGTTAAGGCTATTTATAACTATTGTAATCGAATTTAACAGAATAACTAACTTTTAGTTCGTGAATCGATTCAGAGTGGTTACAACTAATGAATCAGTTTAGTAATCGAATCTCAGTCTATTGTGAATAGATTTTGAATCAATTTAGGCAAATTTCACAACCTTCAATAAAAAAAAAATTCAAAAACTTACTTCACAAATCGATTGATGAATTAATTCTAATATGATTTTCACAAGTTCTTCTAGGAATTGATTCTTGAATCGATTCTAAAAGTAAAAAATAATTTTTATAAAATCCGTACTTGTGAAAGATCATTTAATAGCTCATTTGAAAAATATCTAATTTTTCCTCTCTTCAAGTGATTTATTCTTCCTCAAAATATCAGTTTAAAAATATTTAAAGTTGTGAAAATCAAGTTGCTTAAAATTCATTTACAAAAGATCTTAAAAAAAATAAAGTCCTAGATCTAAAGTTAGATCTCTTGAATCACGAACTTTGAATCTTTGAATCTGTAAAACACATAACAAACACTAAAGTATATAGTTAGATACAAAACTTGTTTATGAACTAAAATTGTTTTTCAACATTAAAACTAAGGAAAATTTATGGCTAGGATAAACTAGGGTAACAATCTCCCCCTTTTTGAAGTTAACAAATAATTTTATATGAGATTTAAAGTGTAAGAAAAAATTTGAAGGAGAGAAAGAAAGATATTTTAAAATAGGTCTTAAAAGTACCCTATTCATTATATAGCATGCAGTTTTGACTACATCTACCTAAAAGGACTTTGGAAGTGTGCTGTCATTTAACATGGTTGTTGCCATTTCACTTAAGCACCTATTTTTCTTTTCAATAACAACATTTTGTTATGGTGTTCTAGGTGCTGAAAAATTGTGTTTTATACCATGCATCTCATAAAAACTAGTGAAATGCTTATTTTCAAACTCGTTACCATGGTCACTTCTAATGGAAATAATTGAACATCCTCTCTCATTTTGAATTACATTTTCAAGTCTTTTAAAGGCTTGAAATATATCATTTTTGTGGGATAAAAAAAAGTCCAGGTAAATCTAAAAAAATCATCCACAATCATAAATACATAGGAGTTACCTCCATGCCTTTTGATTCTGGATGGACCACTTAAATCCATATGAAGTAAATCAAGGGCTTTTGATGTTGAAACAACATTTTTAGGTTTAAAAGAGGATTTCACCTATTTTCCTCTTTGACAAGCATTGCAGATTTTGTCTTTGATGTAATGCAATTTAGGTAAACTAGATACCAATTCTTTCTTAGACAATTTTCCAATTAATTCCATGTTCACATGACCAAATCTTCTATACCAAATCCAAGTATCATCATCAAGGCTAACTAGACATGTTGAATCTAATTTAAATTTAGAATCCAGATCAAATAGATAGACATTGTTGACTCTATAACCCACTGATTTTAGTTTTCTATCGTTGCCATTTACAACTAAACATTTATCTGAATTGAACATGACTTGATTGCCTTTGTCACAAAACTGACTTATACTCAATAGATTGTGTTTAAGTCCATTAACATACAACATATCATTTATATAGTAGTTAGAGGACTTACCAATCTTACCTATACTTCTGACTTTTCCTTTAGAATTGTCACCGAAGGTTACTTTACCTTCATTTATAGATGTGAGAGAAATGAACTTGTTCTTGTTTCCAGTCATGTGCCTTTAACATCTACTATCTAGAAACCATAGATTTGTACTGTGTCTCTCACATTCCTGCAACATTCAAATCATACTAGCATTGGTGGTACCCATTGAATTTTGGATCTAGTTTTGTTAGTAGAAACAACAAAAATTTTTCTAGCAATAATAAACTTTAGTAACCACACAAGTCTTTCATTAGGTCTTAACAAATAAGTGTCATTTCTGAAAAGACAGTCTCTTATATGATGACTTCTATGATTACAATAAAAGCAAGTGATATATGTAGGATTCCACCTCTTAGATTTCCTATAAAATGGTTGCCTATGTCCTAAACTAGTTTTGTTATATGAAAATTTTTTATTCTGCAACATCTCTTCAAACTTTCTGTTGTTGTCAGAAAAATTTTGCAATTTTTTATTTAGTGTTTTAACCTCAGCTTTATAACATATGCATTGCTCACACTCCTTTTCATCATTTAATTTCTCAACTAATGTAGTCAAGTCAGCTTTTTCTTTTTCTAACTCTTTAAATTTTTGAATCAGACTTTCATGCTTATTTTTTGTAAAGGTCAGTTGTTTCTTAGATTGAACTAGTGAATCATATAGCTTAAGACATATATCATCTAGTTCTTCTTCATCACTTTCAGCATTAGATTCTTTCTCAAATTCAGAGTCATCATTATCAGAGATATCAAAGAAGGAATTTCCACCAAATACCCCTAAATTGTCATTATGTCTAGCCATGAGACATAGTAAAGCATATTCCTCAGATTCTTCCCCTTCTGCACCAAAATCTGCTTCATCTTTATCCCAAATAGCAAAGTTAGATCTTTTATAGGATGACCTTTTCTTTCTTCTTTTATTTTCTAATTGTTTTTTCAGATAAACCAAGCAATCTAGTTTGATGTGGCCAAGTTTCTTGCATTCGAAGTAGGTAGGAACTACGCTAATAGAGTTCCCTTGCTCAGCTTTGTTGTTGTTGTTATTCTTCTTCTGTGGAGCTGGTTTTCTTTTATCTTTACTCCTCTTCTCTCTTATGATCCTTTGCAGTCTTTTACTTAAAAATGTTACACCTTCTTTATCAAGTTTGTCAAGTGCATTTAGATCACTTTCAAAGTCTTCTTCATTTGATTCTGAAACCTTTGTAGTTTTAAGTGCCAAACTCTTTTTCTTTTTGTCATCCTTGTTCTTCTAGTATCTTCTTGATTCCAATTCATGCTCTACAAGGTTGCCAAAGAGTTCCTAAATTGTAAGGATGCCCATCTTCAAAGACTCCTTTATTACTGTGACCTTGGATTGCCACTCTTCTGTCAAGGATCTAAGTATTTTGTGAACAAGATCTGCATTTTCAAATTTTCTACCAAGCAAAATTAAATGGTTAGTGATTGCCATAAATCTTTGGATCAAATCCTTAATCAACTCAGCCTCCTCCATCTTAAATATCTCATATTGAGACATTAAGACATGCACCATTAAAGCCTTTACCTGTGTGTACCTACATGAGCAATCTCAAGTGTATCCCTGATTTGCTTAGTAGTGTTATAGCTAGAAACTCTTTCATATTCATTATAAGACAAAGAATTAGATATTATCCATTTCAATTTTACAACGAATTGATGTTTCTTTCTTTCATCATCAGTTCATAAAGATTTTGGTTTTAATTGAACTTCACCGTTAATTACAGTTCTAAGAGGCTTATAACCATCTTCTACTAATTCCCACATATCAACATCTATTGCTTCTATGAATTCTTTAATCTTTTGTTTCTATTAAGTGTAGTGCTCACCATTAAAGCCTGGGTGCTTGTGCATAGGGGTCATTCAAGTAATAAAAAGAAATATGAATCCATTTCAAGAAAAACAACAAGCCATATTAATTGCCAAAGCTTTGATACCAATTATCAGGTGTCACAAATCAGATTTAAACATAAATAACAATGGGATCTTGTCCTTATTCCTTTAGGGAAATATGTATACATCTTATTATGAATCTGTTTTCTTGGAAAGATAATGCAACAGATTGATTTCCTTAAAATTTAATTGATAAATTGTGTAAACAACATATCAATATATTGAATTGATGTCATGCAGATTGTGAGATATATCAGAATTGATTATTGAATAGCAAAATGTAAAAGAACAAGAGAAAAAGTAAGCAAGACCATAATTTTTAAAATGGTTCAACTTCACCTAAAACTGTAAATGAAGTCTACTCTAATTGGATCATTCCTCAACTAGAAGATCACTTTTCATTAAAAGAACATCAAGATTTCAAGGGCTCCTAAACTATTAGTCAATACAAAACAAATATACAAGAATTTGTAAGGATCTTGCTAACCTAGAAGACTTAACATAGGCTCTTCTACACCTAAACAAGATTTCTACAAAACCTAGAAATCTCAAGAACAAAAATGAGATCAAGATAAGAATATAATACCAAATTGAGAACCAGTCTCAATTACCCTTTTTGAAATCTACATAATTTGATCTTCAATCAATTTGATATAGAAAAAGAATGAGGAAGGAGATAATCTTGTAAACCACTGAGACTTCTCTAGTTTTTGCAGTTGAGAGAGAAAGAATAAGGTGTAATCATATGAAATTTGAAGGTGGTTGAGGCTATTTATAACTACTGTAATTGACTTTGATAGAATAACTAACTTTCAGTTTGTGAATCGATTCAAAGTGGTTACAACCAATGAATCAGTTTGGCAATTGAATCTCAGTCTATTGTGAATAGATCTTGAATCTTTCCTAACCTTTGGTAAAAAGAATTTTTCAAAAACTTACTTCACTAATCGATTGATGAATCGATTCTGATATGATTTTCACAAGTTCTTTTAGGAATTGATTCTCAAAGTAAAAAATAATTTTTATAAAATCTATACTTGTGAAAGATCATTTAATAGCTCATTTGAAAAATATTTGATTTTTCCTCTCTTCAAGTGGCTTATTCTTCCTCAAAATATCAGTTTAAAAATATTTAAAGTTGTGAAGATCAAGTTGCTTAGAATTCATTTACAAAAGATCCTAAA
>JANHAO010004614.1:0-23887 GCA_026873985.1 Saraca asoca | reverse complement strand
TAATTATATTTTTTGAAATAAAAATTATAAATAATAAAATCTTATATATATAATTGCATAAATTTTTAATAATATTAAATTCATTACACTGTTTGTTCACAAAAAATAATTAATTAATTCAAATAAGTAACCATTGCTATTTGTTAAAAACAACCATGTATCTTATCCAAAAAAAATTATTAAGATTTTATTATTTATAATTTTTGAAATAAAAATTATAAATAATAAAATCTTACATATATGTGTATATATATATATAATTACACAAATTCTTAATAATAATAAATCCATTGCACTATTTTTGTAATACCTAAAAAAAAAAAGTTTTTGAGGATCGAAGTGAAAACTTAAAATTTTTGATGGGGCCAGATTGTAATTTCTTATTTTTTTGGAGGGCCTATTTGAAGTCGGTGGAAAGTTTTGGGGTCAAACTATAGTTTGTCTCATTTCCTTTTTTATATAAATTCTTCCCAGCCAATTTTCTTCCTTGGGCTGTGGTTTCTTGAAGCTTCTCCGGCCTTACAACTCCTCTACTCATTCCGTCCTCCAGCCACTGTTCAGCCTTTTCTTCTTTTCTTTCGGTCTGACAGCTCCTCCACCCTGTTGATTCATTAGGATAAGCTCTGTCTATTCGAGAATGACTTCTGCAACCTTTTTCAATTCTAGAGTTTTGCTTCATTGTCAGCAGTTTGTCTTCCTCCCTTCTTCCTCTGATCCATTCTCTGGACAGCTGCCAACTGCTTCTTTTTCCAAGAAGCTCTGAGCTTGGAGGTCAACAACTTCAGCCAGCTCTTTTCGGACGATCCCCTACTTTTTGCAACTCTGGCGTCAACTTTGACTGTCGTGGATCAGCTGGGAATGGTGTTGTGCTCTTTTCCTCAAGTTCGACTGATCTTCAGTGGTGGCCATCTTGCTTCATAACATCTCCTTCTTTTGTCCTTATTAGCCCTTCCAACAAGCTACTTTTTGTTTTGGTCGATCAGTTCGTCGGTGCCGCCATGAACGACGGACCAATCCAAGCCTATTGGTAACAACAACCATCTCTCCTTATTCAACCAGCCTTCCCTATTCTGTTGGTATTGTACAACAGCGATCTCGTTCATTCTGGCCACCACCACCATTGTTGCCAGTGACAGCTCCACTGTCAATCTTCCTTTAATGGCTAGTGATTTCATCCTATTTTGCCATGCTCATCCGACGGTGCCTATAAACCCTGATTGACTATTGGGTAGAAGGTATTGCTCCTTTTTGAAAATTGATTTTCATCATGTGAAATTATCTTAAATGAAATTTAGACATTGGAAACTGTAATATTTGTGCTGAAAAAAAAAAGTTTGCTGTGGGATTAAGAGAACTTGGTAATTAGGGTTTGAGAAACCAATGAGGGAAAGTAGCAGTCCAAAATAATTTGATTTGAAGTTATTCGAAGGCCCTCGAGGTGAGTGGACAATCCTCTTCACTTATTAATCCCATGTATAAACATAAAATAATTTTATTCTATGAAATGTATAAATCATTTTAAATAATGAGATTTCTATATATTAATTTGGCCTTGAAAGTATTTTTACATGCTATATGTATTCATGAAATCATTAGCCATGCTAAAATTATGCATTTTCATATTGATTTGTATTAAGGGAAATGATAATGCTATTTTTGTATGTGATGTATAATATGAAAGTGCTTTAGCTGGCTCATGTATTTCTATATATGTTGCTTACCTGAATAATAAATTTCTTGCTACATAATATGTTTAAAATGTTGATTTAGAATTTTGAATCCATTGGTAATTCCCTGGAAACCCTCAAGTGCACTTGTGATTAGTATATGTGCTGGAGGAATAAAGTTGAGGAGATATGTTTGATGTAATAAGGCAAGACGGAGATATGTGCTATATTTGATATGATATTGTTAAGCTGGTTGCCTGTAGGAAATTACTCTTGGATCCTAATGTTTAATAGATAAAATAGTTATTATGAATATCTTATTATTTTGATATCATGGTTATTTATTTCATCTTATCAAATATTATGATTTCAATTACTTAATTTTCAGGTCGAAATATAGTTTTCATATGTAAATTAAGATTATGACTACAAAATAGGTAATCGTATTTCCATGGCTATATTTTATATTTATATATATTTTCAAACATGATTTTTAAATGAGATTTTTAGGTGATCATAGGATTGTTTACTCACTGAGCTTCAATGAAACTCACTCTTCCCTTCTCCATGTTTTTCAGACGTAAAAGAGATTCCTTTAGTTACTCGACACCTTTCTAGTTTCAGATCTGCTCACTAATTGAGTCGATCACATCTTGTGGAGATTAAAGGTATATATGGTGTAATATTGGTAGCTGGATTAGCAGTTGTACATATGTGTTTTGTCTGGATGCCCAGTAGAATGTAAATTATATAGTTTGGGCCATTGCATTTTATTATAATGTTATACAGGTGTAGAGCGTGTAGCCTTTGTATTATTGTGTAGGCCTGGAGGCCAGGTGTTTGGAAAATAGAGGAAACTCTGCCGGATTTTCATTAAAAAGGATATATGCATTGTTAGATGGTATGGGTAAAGTGTATGTGATTGTTGCATTGTAAGGCTTGTAGGGAGTTTCCTGATGGTGACCTTCTATGCTGGTCACGTTTTATGAATTGGGGTGTGACAAGGTTAGTATTAGAGCATGGTCTAGGGTTTAGGTGCTGTTGACGATGGATTTCGGTTCGTACGGAGGGTCTCAAAATTTGGCCAACGGGAGAGAGTTCAAGGATCCAATACTGCTTTCGAAGTGTTAGAGGAGTCGGTTCGAGAGGAAGAAGGAAAGGGAGGCATGGTATTTTTAACGTGGTTCAGCTAAATCTGGGCGGCACCGAACCCTACGTCCACGGCGGAGATTTTATTAATGTATTGAGAAATGATTTTAGCAGAGTTTCTGCTTACAGAGTTCTTGACCTCTCCCTTTTCTAACAATGCAATCCTATTTATAGGGGAAGAAGGAGTTACATGCATTAATTACAAGCTATAGTTGTATTACATCAAAATATAAATGAGAAAAATAGCAAAAGACTACAATTCAGATACTGTAGGATGTAGGCTGCAGGGTGGGTCCCCCTAGTCAACTGTAGACTTACGTCTGTCTGCATCTGTCGCTTGGCACTGTTCTGCCATGCGAGGTGCTTAGCATCCCGAGTGGAGATTCTTGGCTCGGGGTCGTCATGGGAACCATTATAGCGAGCTTAGTACTGCTGTAGCGAGGTAGCGGGCTTGCTTCGTGAGATGTTATCGGGATGGGCCTCACTGTACCGCTTTCTGAAGGGCAAAGCTAAGCTTGCTGGGTGCCTCTGGTGAGGCGAGGGACTTGGCCTTTGTCATGCTCGGGGCCCCGTTCTTTCAAAGCCACTTTTTACCCATAACAAGTGCATGATAGAGGTCTCCAACTACCATGATGAGATAGACATATCGAGTTTATGTTAGTGCACCATGGATCACGAAACATGAATAAGGATATGTTGATGCCCACACCATGAATATGTCAAAAATCTTCGCATTTCCTAAATCTTCTTTTCCTACTATACATAACTATTATTCTTAAAATCTCGATTATAGAATACCAATTCTAGATCCTTAAGGATCATTGTAAACTCCTGAGCTAGTTATTTGACGAGGGATTGCAGATTGTTGAAGAGAGTAACAAAAGTGTGAGGGCTTAATTGGGGACTATCTAGAGGCTGGGATTGGGGATGAGAGTACTAATGATTGGATCTTATGTAAACTCACTTCTGTGCTATTAGAGTTCATTAAACATTAGATTTGAGTTGTCCTATTTCAAGTATATAACCAAGTGGATAATGGTCCTAAATTTGGACAAAGTCCTTAAATATCCATGCAGGTTGCTTATCAATACTGTTCATGAACTTAATCACCTCTCCTTCATTTCCAAAAAGATCCTCCCTTACTATTTGTCTAAATATTCCTACTATTGACCCTTATCATGGTGGTCTGTCAGGTCATCATGCCTATTTAGCTCGACCAACGGTTACATTTTCAATAGTTCCTCAGGATGCTAGTTTTCAAGTTTCACCCGTTATGATGCAAAATCTAGGTTAGCATTATGTGACTCATCCTCCTCTCCTAGTGCATGAGAATAACATGACGTTTCATAATTCTCTAGTGTTAGATAGGATTCATATCATTCTTTAGATTTGTGGTCCTAGAATCATCATATTCTGCCCCCATTATTACCTCTTTTTTTATGGAATGCCTCCACTAGCCATTGCATTTGGTCTGGTGTCACATATGAATCTCATTGATACGTGATAGCTCTAAACCTCATCGATCTTAGCCTTTTTAGCACACTCCTCAATGATGTTGCTTACCTTCTATTCCATGTTAATCTTTCAGTTGTTGATAACTAGATCTCTGAACTTATTCTGCCAAGAATCTCTGCTATTGTTGGCCTTTGCTTTCAAAACATTTCTAGCAATAGCTTTAATCTCACTTTTCCCTTAACAACAGTTTGACAGGAAAGCTTTCACTTGTTGTTACATAGATGCCAAGTTTGAGGCACTTGTATCTTCGAGGAGAATTTCAGTAAGCAAAGTGGCATAGCAGAAGTGTGATGCTGATATGAAATGAGTAGAAAATAATGTTCATGCTAGATATGCTTGCTGAGGCAAGGTAATGAAAATTTGCCTTGCTCAGATTGTATGACCTTGCGCTACTCCATTCAGCTACTTCCTTGTTATTGGCAAGACTAACCTCTCCTCCTAGTCTTCTTTTCCTGACCAGTCCTCCTAGTTCAACTGGATGAAGTTGCTCACTAATCAGCTCATTCAGGTTAAGAAGCACGAGTGCTCAACTGTTCAGTTATTTGATCCTACTGCAGGAAACTCACACAGGCACTTAGTATTGCCTGAAATCTTAACCTTCCATAGTCGGAGTGGACCTTTCTTCCTTAGTAGTTATGTAGGAGCTACGTCTAGTTGCTCTAACTAGTTTTGTTAGTTGTAGTACTCTCGGCCCAAACTATGATTCTTGGCTACCCTATTTGGGTCACCTATTCAACGGTTTCCCATATGATTGTAAATAAGTGCTAAAAGGTTTTGTAAATTCTTTCCTCTTATCAGCAGCATCATTGTTTGAGGTCAATTACAACCACTGCCTTGTTACGATTCCTAGCTGACTAGACCATCAAACTTCCCTAACCTCAACCAACCTTACAATCACAACTGCCCTGTATGAGTTAGATTGCTGTTGTGTCATCCTGCACAGACTATGGTTACAAACTTGAGTTGAAAAGAAATCCCAATGCAATGGATATTACATCAAACAGGGTAGTTGTGCTTGACATGATGTCCAAATCTGAATGAGGTCTAATAAAAATTCCTCTAGGGCACATGTTTATGATGAGCTATATGTCGTTGAAAAATATTGATAAAATTTTGGGCCTCATAGTAAGCCGATTTTTAAGTTTCAACAACGCAAAATCCTAGATCAACCAGAGCTTGCTTAGAAAGAAGTGAAGAAATCAAATAAATTCAAAACCAGAAAGGGTCTATGTGTTAAGGATGTTTCTGGTGGGCAAAAGGCGAATTCCAATATGTGCTGTGAATAGATGATGAAAAATCGCCACTGTTTACATACTCTGCTACCATGATATATACCTTGATTGTTACAGTCCCATTCCCCTAAGGGATGCAATTGTACTGAGAGATGATCTGATTCAGGAAAATGTTCTTGTTCTATTAAAATGGGGGAGAGATCCCATTCATTTATAATGGGGCCATTGTAGAAGCAAAGCCTCTGGTTCATGAGTATGGCTTTTCTTTCAAGTGCCTTTATGATGTATCGATACTCGTAACTATTTGAGTGATATGTTGGTATAGATCTTCACTCTTTATGACTATGTTCCTAAAATTTGAGGACGAATTCTTTTGATGGAGGAGAATTTGTAATGTCTAAAAAAAAAAGTTTCTAAGGACTGAAGTGAAAACTTTAAATTTTTACTGGGGCTGGAATGTAATTTCTTATTTTTTTTGGAGGGCCTATTTGATGTCAGTGGAAAGTTTTGGGGTCAAACTGTAGTTTGTCCTATTTCCTTTTTTATATAAATTTTTCCAACTAATTTTCTTCCTTGGGCTATGGTTTCCCGAAGCTTCTTTGGCCTTACAGCTCCTCTACATGTTCTGTCCTCCAGCCACCGTTCAGTCTCTTCTTCTTTTCTTCCAGTCTGGCAGCTTCTCCGTCATGCTGATTCACTAGGATAAGCTCTGTCTATCCGAGAATGACTTCTACAACCTTTTTCAGTTTTAGAGTTTTGCTTCATTGCCGACAGTTAGTCTTCCTCCCTTCTTCCTCTGATCCATTCTCTAGACAGCTGCCCACTGTTTCTTTTTCCTGGAAGCTCTGAGCTTGGTGGTTAACATCTTCGACCAACTCCTTTTTGATTGATCCCCTACTTTCTACAACTCTGACATTAACTTTGACCACCGTGGATTAGCCAGGCATGGTGTTGTGCTCTTCTCCTCAAGTTCAGCAGATCTTCAGTGGTAGCCATCCTGCTTCAGAACATCTCCTTCTTTTATCCTTATTAACCCTTCGAGTGAGCTACTCTTTGTTTTGACTAATCAGTTTGTTGGTGTTGCCATGAATGACGGACATCCAAGCTTACTAGTAACAACAACCATCTCTCCTCATTCAGCCAGCCTTCCCTATTCTATTGGTATTGTACAACAGCGATCTCGTTCTTTCCGGCCACCACCGCCATTGTCACCGGTGATAGCTCCACTATCAATCTTCATTTAATGGCTAGTGATTTCATCCTGTTTTGCCATGCTCATCCAATAATGCCCATAAATGCCGATTGACTACTGGGCAAAAGGTATTGCTCCTTTCTGAAAAGTGATTTTCATCATGTGAAATTATCTTAAATGAAATTTAGACATTGGAAACTATAATATTTGTGCTGAAAAAAAAAGGTCTACTGTGGGATTATGAGAACTTGGTAATTAGGGTTTGAGAAACCAATTACGGAAAGTAGCAATCCAAAATAATTCGATTTGAAGTTATCCGAAGGTCTTCGAGGTGAGTAGACAATCCTCTTCACTTATTAATTCCATGTATAAACATAAAATAATTTTATTCTATGAAATGTATAAATCATTTTAAACAATGGGATTTTCTATATATATTAATTTGGCCTTGAAAGTATTTTTACATGTTGTATGTATTCATGAAATGGTTGGCCATGCTAAAATTATGCATTTTCATATAGATTTGTATTAGGGGAAATGATAATGCTATTTTTGTATGTGATGTATGAATATGAAAGTGCTTTAGCTAGCTCATGTATTTCTATATATGTTGCTTACTCGAATAATATTGCTACATAATATATTTAAAATGTTAATTTAGAATTCTAGATCTATTGGTAATTCCCTGGAAACCCTCAAGTGCACTTGTGATTAGTATATGTGTTGGAGGAATAAGGTTGGGGAGATATGTTTAGTGTAATAAGGTAGGATGGAGATATGTGCTACATTTGATATGATATTGTTAAGTTGGTTGCCTATAGGAAATTACTCTTGGATCCTAATGGTTAATGGATAAAATAGCTATTATGAATATCTTATTATTTTGAGATCATGGTTCTTTATTTCATCTTATCAAATATTATGATTTCAATTACTTGATTTCCATGTCAGAATATAGTTTTCATAGGTAAATTAAGATTATGGCTACAAAAAGGGTAACCATATGTCCATGGCTATATTTTATATTTATATATATTTTCAAACATGGTTTTTAAATGGGATTTTTAGGTAATCATAGGATTGCTTACTCACTGAGCTTCAATGAAACCCACTGCTCTCTTCTTCATGTTTTTCAGACTCAGAAGAGATTCCTTCAATTACTTGACACCTTTCTGGTTTCAGATTTGCTCACCGATCAAGTCGATCACATCTTAGGGAGATTAAAGGTATATATGGTGTAATATTGGTAGCTAGATTAGTGGTTGTACATATGTGTTTTTTCTGGATGCCCAATAGGATGTAAATTGTATAGTCTGGGCCACTGTATTTTATTATGATGTTATACAGGTATAGGGCATGTAGCCCTTGTATTGCTGTGTAGGACTAGAGGCCAGGTGTCTGGAAAACAAAGGAAACTCTATCGGATTTTCATTAAAAAGGATATATGCATTTTTAGATGGTATGGGTCAAGTGTATGCCATTGTTGCATTGTAAGGCTTGTAGGGGGTTTCCTGATGGTGACCTTTTATGCATGTCACGTTTTGTGAATTGAGACGTGACAAAATTGGTATCAAAGCATGGTCTAGGGTTTAGATGCATAATAGAGGTCTTCAACTGCCATGATGGGATAAACATATCGAGTTTATGTTAGTGCACCATGGAGCATGAAACATGAATAAGGATATGTTGTTGCCCACACCATGAATATGTCAAAAATCTTTGTATTTCCTAAATCTTATTTTCCTACTATACATAACTATTCTTCCTAAAATCTCAATTATAAAATATCAATTCTAGATCCTTGAGGATCATTGTAAACTCCAGAGCTAGCTATTTGATGAGGGATTATGGATTGTTAACGAGAGTGACAAAAGTGTGAGGGCTTAACTGGGGACTATCTGGAGGCTGGGATTGGAGATGAGAGTACTAATTATTGGATCTTATGTGAACTGACTTCTACACTATTAGAGTTCATTAAACATTAGATTTGAGTTGTCCTATTTCAAGTATATAACCAAGTGGATAATGGTCTTAAATTTGGACAAAGTCCTTAAATATCCATGCAGGTTGCTTATCAATAATGTTCATGAACTCAATCACCTCTCCTTCATTTCCAAAAAGATTCTCCCCTACTATTTGTCTAAATATTCCTACTGTTGACCCTTATCATGGTGGTCTGTCAGGTCATCATGCCTATTTAGCTTGACCAACGATTACATTTTCAATAGTTCCTCAGGATGCTAGTTTTCAAGTTTCACCCGTTATGATGCGAAATCTAGGTTAGCATTATGTGACTCATCCTCCTCTCCTAGTGCATGAGAACAACATGACGTTTCATAATTCTCTAGTGTTAGATAGGATTCATATCATTCTTTAGATTTGTGGTCCTAGAATCATCATATTCTACCTCCATTATTACCTCTTTCTCCATGGAATGCCTCCACCAGCCATTGCATTTGGTCTGGCATTACATATGAATCTCATTGATACGTGATAGCTCTGAACCTTATCGGTCTTAGCCTTTTTGGCACACTCCTCAATGATGTTGCTTACTTGTTGTTCCACGTTAATTTTTTAGTTGCTGATAACTAGATCTCTGAACTCATTTCGCCAAGAATCTCTACCATTGCTGGCCTTTGCTTTCTCAACCTTTTTAGCAATGTCTTCAATTTCACTTTTCCCTTAACAATAGTTTGACTGGAAAGCTTTTGCTTGTTGTTACATAGATGCCAAGTTTAGGGCATTTATATCTTGGAGGAGAATTTCAGTAAGTAGAGTGGCGTAGCGAAAGTGTGAAGCTGATATGAAATGAGTAGAAAATAATGTTCATGTTAGATATGCTTGCTAAGGCAAGGTAATGGAAATTTGCCTTGCTCAGATTGTACGGCCTTGTGCTACTCCATTCAGCTACTTCCTTGTTTTTGGCAAGACCAACCTCTCCTCTTAGTCTTCTTTTCCTGACCAGTCCTCCCGGTTCAGCTAGATGAAGTTTCTCACTGATCAGCTCATTCAGGCTGAGGAACACAAGTGCTCATCTATTCAGTTATTCGATCCTACTGCAGGACACTCACCCAGGCACTTGGTATTGCTTGAAATCTTAACCTTCCATAGTCGGAGTGGACCTTTCTTCCTTAGTAGTTGTGTAAAAGCTATGTCTAGTTGCTGTAACTAATCCTGCCAGCTACAATACTCCCCAAACTATGATTCTTAGCTATCCTATTTGGATCACTTGTTCAATGGCTTCCCATATGATTGTAAATAAATGCTGAAAGGTTTTACAAATTCTTTCCTCTCCTCAGCAGCATCGTTATTTAAGGTCAATTGTAACCACTGCCCTATTATGATTCCTAGCTGACCAGACCATCAAACTTCCCTAGCCTCAACCAATTTTACAATCATAACTACTTTGTATGAGTCAGATTGCTATTGCATCATCCTGTGCAGACTATGGTTGCTAACTTGGGTTGAAAAGAAATCCCAGTGTGGTGAATATTGCATCAAATAGGGTAGTTGTGCTCGACATGATGTCTAAATTTGAATGAGGTCTAGTAAAAGTTCCTCTAGGGAACATGTTTATGATGGGCTATATGCCATTGAAAAATATTGATAAGATTTTGGGCCTCATAATAAGCCAATTTTTAAGTTTCAACAATGCAAAATCCTAGGTCAACCAGAGTTTGCTTGGAAAGAAGTGAAGAAATCAAATAAGTTCAAAACCAGAAAGGGTCTATGTGTTAAGGATGTTTTTGGTGGCAAAAGGCGAATTCCAATATATGCTGTGAATACCATAGATGATGAAAAATTGCCACAATTTACATACTCTACTACCATGATATATACCCTGATTGTTGTAGTCTCATTCCCCTAGAGGGATGCAATTGTACTGAGAGATAATTTGATTCAGGAAAATGTTCTTGTGTTGTCAAAATGGGAGAGAGATCTCATTCATTTATAATGGGGCCATTGTAGAAGCAAAGCATTTAGTTTATCAATGTGGCTTTTCTTCCAAGTGCCTTTATGATGTATTGATACCCGTAACTATTTGAGTGATGTGTTGGTATAGATCTTCACTCTTTATGACTATATTCCTAGAATTCAAGGATGAATTCTTTTGATAGGGGGAGAATTTGTAATACCTAAAAAAAAAAGTTTCTGAGGATCAAAGTGAAAACTTTAAATTTTTATTGGGGTTGGATTGTAATTTCTTATTTTTTTGGAGGGCCTATTTGAAGTCGGTGGAAAGTTTTGGGGTCAAATTATAATTTGTCCTATTTCCTTTTTTATATAAATTCTTCCCAGCCAGTTTTCTTCCTTGGGCTGTGGTTTCTTGAAACTTCTCCAACCATGCACCTCCTCTACTCGACATCCTCCAGCCACCGTTTAGTCTTTTCTTCTTTTCTTCCAGTCTGGTAGCTCCTTTGCATGCTGATTCACTGGGATAAGCTCTATTTGTTCGAGAATGACTTCTGCAACCTTCTTCAGTTCTAAAGTTTTGCTTCATTACTGGCAGTTTGTCTTCCTCCCTTCTTCCTGTGATTCATTCTCTAGACAGCTGCCAATTACTTTTTTTTCCCAGAAGCTCTGAGCTTGGAGGTCAACAGGTTCAGCTAGCTCATTTTTTGCCAATCCCCTGCTTTCTACAACTCTAGTGTCAACTTCGACCGCCGTGGATCAGCCGGGCATGGTGTTATGCTCTTCTCCTTAAGTTCAACTGATCTTTAGTGGTGGCCATCTTGCTTTAGAACATCTCCTTCTTTTGTCCTTATCAGCCCTTCCAGCGAGCTACTCTTTGTTCCTGTCGATCAGTTCATCGGTGCTGTTGTGAATGGAAGACCGATCTGAGCCTACTAGTAATAATAACCATCTCTCCTCATTCAGCCAGCCTTCCCTATTCTATTGGTATTGCACAACAGCAATCTCATTCTTTTCGACCGCCATCATCATTGTCATCGGTATAGCTCTACTGTCAATCTTCCTTTAGTGGCTAGCAATTTCATCCTATTTTGCCATGCTCATCTGACAGTGCCCATAAACCCTAATTAACTACTAGGTAGAAGGTATTACTCCTTTCTAAAAAGTGATTTTCATCATGTGAAATTATCTTAAATGAAATTTAAACATTGGAAACTGTAATATTTGTGCTAAAATAGAAAGTCTGCTATAGGATTATGAGAACTTGGTAATTAGGGTTTGAGAAACCAATTAGGGAAAGTAACAGTCCAAAATAATTCAATTTAAAGTTATTTGAAGGTTCTCAAGATGAGTGGACAATCCTCTTCACTTATTAATCCCATGTATAAATATAAAATAATTTTATTCTATGAAATGTATAAATCATTTTAAACAATGGGATTTTCTATATATATTAATTTGGCCTTGAAATTATTTTTACATGTTGTATGTATTCATGAAATGGTTGGCCATGCTAAAATTATGCATTTTCATATTGATTTGTATTAAGGGAAATGATAATGCTATTTTTGTATGTGACGTATGAATATGAAAGTGTTTTAGCTGACTCATGAATTTTTATATATGTTGCTTACCTGAATAATAAATTTCTTGCTACATAATATGTTTAAAATGTTAATTTGGAATTATAGATCCATTGGTAATTTCCTAGAAACCCTCAAGTGCACTTGTGATTAATATATGTGCTGAAGGAATAAGGTTGAGGAGATATGTTTGGTGTAATAAGGTAGGACGGAGATATGTGCTACATTTGATATGATATTGTTAAGCCGATTGCCTGTAGGAAATTACACTTGGATCCTAATGGTTAATGGATAAAATAGTTATTACAAATATCTTATTATTTTGAGATCATGCTTATTTATTTCATCTTATCAAATATTATGATTTCAATTACTTGATTTCCATGTTGGAATATAGTTTTCATATGTAAATTGAGATTATGGATGGAAAATGAGTAAGCACATCTCCATGGCTATATTTTATATTTATATATATTTTCAAACATGGTTTTTAAATGGGATTTTTAGGTGATCATAGGATTGTTTACTCACTGAACTTCAATGAAACTCACTCCTCTCTTCTCTATATTTTTCAGACTCAGAAGAGATTCCTTTAGTTACTCGACACCACCCTAGTTCTGGATCTACTTATCGATCAAGTAGATCATGTCCTGTGGAGATTAAAGGTATATATGGTGTAATATTGGCAGTTGGATTAGTGGTCGTACATATGTGTTTTTTCTGGATGCCCAATGGGATATAAATTGTATAGTTTGGGCCACTGTATTTTATTATGATGCTATACAAGTGGAGGGCATGTAGCCCTTGTATTGTTGTGTAGGCTTGGAGGCCGGGTGTCTAGAAAACAAAGGAAAATTTGCCAGATTTTCATTAAAAAAGATATATACATTTTTAGATGGCATGGGTTAAATGTATGTCATTGTTGCATTGTAAGGCCTTGTAGGGACTTTCCTGATGGTGACCTTCTACGCCGGTCACATTCCGTGGATTGAGGTGTGACATGTTCACAAAAAATATAAAATTGAAAGCAAAAATTAATAAAAGTTGCATAAAATTGAAAATACATTGACCATTCAGCATGGATTGGAGATTCAAATTAGTCTTCAACATAATTAACGAAAAGCTAAACCCATCTCAAAACTTCATCTGATGTCATTAGTTCATATAATAGATGGATTTTCTTCAATTCTAGCACTCAATCACCGTCGGCTTTCTGATAAACATAGGTAAGGCCACACTTACCATAGTAGTGCCTATCAAAGTGATTGGCCATAAAGGTGTCAGCTCCACAATTAGCATTAGGGCACTCCTTCCTCAACCTTTAGACCATCCCAGAATCATCAAACTTGTAAAACTGCAAAATAGCAAACTTCACCTTCTTCTTCTTATGCTTGATCTTCTTAGGCTTTGTGTAAGTCTTCTTTTCATGTTTCTTGGTGCCACCGTGAAGGCGGAGAATGAGGTGGAGGGTGGACTCCTTCCGGATGTTGTAGTTGGCAAGGGTTTGGCCATCCTTGAGTTGCTTGCTGTTATATACAAAAATGGTCTCAAGAGTTCATAGCCCCGAGCACACCAGAGACACTCAACAAGCTTCGCTTCGCCCATCAGAAAGTGGTACAACAAAGTTATTCCAGCACTATCCTGCAAAGCTACGAAGCAACGATTCGGCAAGATCATCCAGACACACCTCTTGGAGCTATCCTTGCCTCGTGAGGTAGGGACCCAACAGTCCAGCGAAAAGCTCATAGGATCCTCTCGCCAAGAAGTCGATCACCCAGTTCAAGCCTAATATCTCGCTACAGTGACAACAGGCTCACTACAATAGCCTCCGTGACACCCCCGAGCTAGAAGCTCTTGCTCGGGATGCCCAGTATCTCGCTTGGCACAACAACTCCAAGCAATAGGCGCTGATAGGCTCAGGTCTACCGCCGGCTTAAGGGGCCCATTCTGCAGCCTACATTTTGCAATGGTTAGTTTGTAGCCTTTTATTATATTTTCTCATTTATATCTTGATGTAACACAATTGTAGCTTGTAATTAATGCATATAACTCCTCCTTTCTCTATAAATAGGATTGCCTTGTTAGAAGAGAGAGAAGAGAGGCTAAGTTCTGTAAGCAGAAATTCTGCTAAAATCACTTTCCAACACATTAATAAAATCTCTGTCATGGACATAGGGTCCGGTACTGTCTGGATTTAGCCGAACTGTGTTAAACCCACTGCCTCCTCATCCTTTCTTCCTCTCGGTCCGCTTCCTTCTGCACTTCAAGAGCAGCATTGGTCCTCTGAACTCATCTCCGTTGACTGAAGTTTAGGTCTTCCGTACGAACCAGATTTCACTGTCAATATTTTGGTGCCATCTGTGGGGACCATTTGCGCTCTGAAGTCTCCATTGTAGCCTAACAATGGCCAGAGGAAGAATAACTTAGAGCTCAACCACTCCAGCCCTCCGACCGATGGACACTCCCATTGTGGGGGCTCACCAATTGTCTGTCGCTACTCCTAAAACACAAGAGGCACAAACGCCTGATCAATCTTGATCGACACTCAAAAACACAGTTAGAGAATTGGTTGAAACTATCAAAGTGCTTGCTCAGACACAAGCATAAAATGCTTAAAGACAAGAAGAAGTCATGGCACAACTCCAACAGCTTGTGAGGAAGCTCAGAGAGAAGTCCACGACGATCGCAATAGCTAGCGACTGGGGGGCTCATAGCAAGCAGAAAACTCTGCCCCTTAGCACGAAGGACAACGTCTAACAATGGAAGAGGTTCTCCAAAGGCTGAAACAGCTAGAAGAGCACCCGTAACCTTAAAGTAACTAACCTCGCTATGAGGAGACCTCACCATTTTCTGCGGAGATCAAGAAGCAACCTCTCCCATAGAAACTCAAAGTGCCCGCTATCCCACTGTATGATGGGAGCAGCAACCCAAGCGGTCACATGGATGCGTTTAATACTCAAATGGACCTCCAGACAATCGACCCTCTGGTGAAGTGCCGCATCTTTCCTGCCACATTAGGGGCAATACCTCAGGCATGGTTTAGGTACCTCCTGGCTCGCAGTATTGGCAGTTGAGAAGAATGCCAAAGGAAATTTGTTAATCAATACTAGTGCTAAAGAAGCAATTTGAGCCTCCTTGCCACCTCGCGATGATTTTCTAGCGTAAGGATGAATCGCTTAAAGACTACGTGGCTTGATTCAGGCATGAGGCCAACTCCGTGGAGAATCCCTCAGAGGAAAGCATTTTGATGGCCATCTCAGCGAGACTTAGCAAAGACGGCAACTTGTACAGGAGCCTCTACAAGACCCCCGCTCGAGACCTCATCGAATTCTATGATCGGGCTACCAAACAAATAAGATGGGAAGAAACTTTTGAAACGGAGGAACCCAAGCATAAAGTAGGTCATAGCAGACCTACTGCGAGCAAAAAAGGAGTACCAAGAGTCATAACAACCCCATACCTCACCTTACAAAAAAGGTAAAACCTCAGTCACCCGGAGGCTACTTCGAGAGCTATATCATCCTGTCTGACATGCAGAATGAAATCTTTACCGTGGAAAGGCATAATGAGGACTTTGGATAGCTTAGACCAATAAGGGGCCCATTCTGTATGGACACACCACCTTATATTGCCGGGCGCTGAAAGACACCATAGAAGACCTCATCAGAAGAGGCAGATTATAGGATTATGTAGTAAGACCATTAGGGGAGTGCGCTCAGTAGGCCCATCGAGTTATCACCCAAGAACCTGAGCCCTCCATTAGAGCCATATTTTGGTCCTGTAACACTCATTTATTATCGATTGTACCAATTATGGTATTTTGAATTAATACAAGTTGCCGATTGGCCAAGTATTATCTAGACAAAGGTTTTCACTCCATCATTGCAATATTGCTACAGTGAATGATTTTCACCTTGCTACAGTGCTACTTCGTAATTTTATTCCAACAAACGATTTTCACCTTGCTATGACAAAACCAAAATGAAAATTCAAACAAAATCGAGTGTACGACGGCCTTGTGCCTACCTCGCAACGCTCGAGGGTACAATAGCCTTAAGCCTATCTCATGGCTTTGAAAACAAAATTGAGGGTACGACGACCTTGTGCCTACCTCGCAATGCCCGAGGGTACAATGGCCTTGTGCCTACCTTGTAATGCCCAAGGGTACGACGCCCTTGAGCTTACCTTGTGGCTTTGAAAACTTAAACCAAACAAAACTTCTCCAAAATGAAAATCTAGCCACCAACCCATTACGACACAAAGAAACTGAAACAAATACATCACAACTTCCCATAGCTTTCATGTGGATGACTTCCCATAGCTCTCATGTGGATGTATCTCTTATGTCTTAAACGAGACTTCTCAGGAATAGCTTACATGTGACCCTGCTCTCTCTTGCTCATAACAGATTGAGCAGTCAGAAAAGCAAAGCACAGCTGATTGGCAAAAAGAGAAATTTCATTAATCATCAGAAGCTTACATGTAGTGATGCGCGGAGCATCCCATTACAACATTTGAGAGGAAGAAAGGCTTGAACAACAAAAAGACCTCATTTAGCGAGGCAAAATTACACCAAAAGAAGAAATAGAAGAAAGCATGGCCTAAAGCAGAGCGGAAAGACATTTGACATGACACTTCGATCAGGGAAGGACACTGACTGAAGATACGAATCAACCCTCAGAAACATGCAACTCCTGGTCCACAAAGCAAACCGAGAGTTGAGGGCTTATGTTATATACAAAAATGGTCTTGAGAGTTTGTAGCCCCGAGCACACCAGAGACACTTAGTAAGCTTCACTTCACTCATCAGAAAGTGGTACAGCAAAGTTGTTCCAGCACTATCCTGCGAAGCAGCGATGCGGCAAGATCATCCAGACATACCTCTCGGAGCTATCCTCACCTCGTGAGGTAGTGACCCAGCAGTCCAGCGAAAAGCTCACAGGATTTTCTGGCCAAGAAGCCGATCACCTAGTTCAAGCCCAATATCTCGCTACAGTGACAACAGGCTTGCTACAGTAGCCTCCATGATGCCTCCGAGCCAGAATCTCTCACTTGGGATGCCCAGCATCTCGCTTGGCACAACAACTCCAAGTAGTAGAAGCCAACAGGCTCAAGTTTACCACCGGCTTAAGGGGCCCATTCTGTAGCCTACATTCTGCAATGGCTAGTTTGTGGCCTTTTATTATCTTTTCTCATTTATATCTTGATGTAACACAACTGTAGCTTGTAATTAATGCATGTAACTCCTCTTTCCTCTATAAATAGGATTACTTTGTTAGAAGAGAGAGAAGAGAGACTAAGTTCTGTACGCAGAAACTCTGCTAAAATCACTTTCCATCACATTAATAAAATCTCTGCTATGGACGTAGGGTCCGGTGCCGTCTGGATTTAGCCGAACCATGTTAAACCCGCCGCCTCCTCATCCTTTCTTCCTCTCGATCCACTTCCTTTTGCACTTCAGAAGCAGTATTGGTCCTTTGAACTTATCTCCGTTGGCTGAAGTTTGGGTCTTCCGGACAAACCAGATTTCACCGTCAACATTTGCTGACAAAAATGAGGCGTTGCTAGTTAGGAGGGATGCCTTCTTTATCGTCTTCCCTGTTAGGGTCTTGACAAAGATCTGCATCGTGGATTTGATGCAGTGGGACAAAGGGGTTATTCAATGCTCTACTTTCAGGCCTTCGACAGGTGTTGAAAATAGTCTTCTGGTGGAGATTACTTTTATTTAGGGTAGGAAATAGAAATTTAATTTATTTATAATAGTACCATTGTGTTTTTAACTTTTGAAAATGAAAATGAAAATGAAAATGATGAAATAAACTTTTCTACATTTTCAGTTTTCAGCCCATTTTAAGAAATATTTCCAAAAAATATTTTCAACAAAATCAAACCAAACATGTTTCTAACCTTATTTCCTATTTTCATAAAATGAAAATAGGAAATAGTGAAACCAAATGCCCCCCCAACATTTTCATGCATAATAAAACTTGCACTTGCTGGAATAATGATAAAAACTATACTGTTCTGCATAAAGAAAGTTGCAATTTTCTACTGCATTATTCCTTACATACAAGCTGTATCATTTTTTTGCATACTACATTGCCCTCTCTGCATAATAAAATTTGCATTTTTCTATATACTAAATTACAACTTTTGCATATAATATTTTAGGAAAAATGTAAATTACCTCTTCAATTTTGGGGTTGTTAAATTTTACTCCCTCAAATTATAAAAACTTGGAACTGACCCTTAAAACTATGAATAACTTGAAAATAATGTTTGTCGTCTATTTAAGTGAAAAAAAGCCATCCATCACATGAGTGGCATGTGACCTATTTGATAGGTGTAATTTTCTCATTGGCTACATCTAAAATAAATTCCATATTAGATTTTAGTATGTCCAAGTCATTTAAAAAAAAATCAACTCAACAATTTATTTTGTTCCCTCTTATTATTTATCATTTAATATTCTTTCTACCAAAAATATTTCAAAACATGATTTCATCTCCTTCATCTAATCCCTCTGCAAAAGTAATTCTGCTTCTACAAAACCTAAGGATGAACTCAAGTGGCTTAATGGCACTTCGATCTAGTGGGAGAGTAAGGTCAATGAGGTTCTACGTTTGTGGACTTGAGCTCTAATGTGAACATCTTGTATATAGGTGAACTACAAAAGGCATTTTTATGGTTATGCGACATGGAGGGAATTGAATTCATGTGATTTTTTTCTTTAGGTAGATGATAACCTTGAGGTGTTCTTCGATGGCATCATTGTTGAAGAGTTGATGGAGACTGAATGATGGTTAAGGCATGCCAAGAGGATACAAAATAGAAAAGGCTTATGTGTAGAATTATGGTTGCTTCTTAGGGGGCTATTGTAATGGGTTGTATTTGGTACTGTAATGTGGTGAAGGGAAACTGCTTAATATAAAGCGAAAGTGGTAATGAAAGTTATCGTAGTTATGTTTAGTGTATAATAGTTTGTCTAAGTATTCTTATCTAATTGTCTCTTGCTACTTAATGTAATGGAAATTACCCTTTCAATTGTTATGTTCATTTTGCTTGCTTCTTGCTTAAATGAACTATTGTTTATTTTACTTACTTTATGTTTAAATCAATTGTATTTATTGAAAACTTAATTGAAACATAATGCTGAAAAACTAAAATAAAACTAAATCAAATTTATAAATGTTATAGAAATCAATTAATGGAAAATTGAAATGAAGCCAACAGAATTTAACTTGAAATTAAAGAAAATTGAAAATGGACATTTCTAGTCAATTGCAACAAATAGAAGAAAATTCCATTGAAAATAGCAACAAATTACATAGAACTCTCAAAATAAATATCATCCTGTCACAATTACAAAAAAGACACAACTCCATTCATAGTGGTTCCTTCTTTGTAAATTGTTAGCAATAACATAGCAAAAACCATTCCACATAGACACTTGCTAAATAAGTTTCAATAAAACCATATTAAAATCAAGCCACTAAAATTCAACCACAACTGCACTGCACTATTAGCTGGAGCACTATTTGTAGCCTTCTTTTGCTTGATTTTTTTAGTTAACCCATATGTTGTCCTTAGCTTGGGAATTGGCGTAGCACCTACAAATTCCATTCCCTCACATATAGTCCCTTGTGGTCCCACTTAGCTAGCATGAATCATTAGATTTTTTTTTCTTTGATTTTAGTGACTTTGGCCTTAGTGCCCTAGCTCCTAAGCCATTCAACTTGTAAAGTAACCAAATGGAAGTTAGCTGAAGCAAACTAAATAAGTCATTAAACTAAAGTTGGCCAATTACCTTTGTGGACTAGGTTGCTGTGGTAGATTGGGGAGCTACAACAGATTGAAGAGTATGTACCTCTACCTCCACTAGCAGATGTTGCTCCACCTATAGAAGTTAATCCAGTAGATTTACCTCCACCAACAACTACAATAGATCCACCTCTATTAATAGATCTAGCACTAGATTTGGTACTTTTTGTTGCTTACTTCTATTTTTGTAAGTTTTCAACCCAGGAGTTGGTGGTTGTTTACTGCTTCTAGAGTTGTGGTCATAATTTCCATAATTGGAGTATTTCATTTTTGTTCCCTTTCTACACATTCTATCAGGATTTTTAGGCTTGCCTCCTTCTCTGATTTTCCTCTTCTTGAGCCTTCTTGTCAAAGTTTTCACTTTTTGAGGCAAGATCTCCACATGCCTAGGATGAGGCAACATTTCCTCTCCTCGCACTAGACTAATGTGGTAAGCATAATACTTGAGGAATTTGTCCTTTAAGTAGCAATTGTCCACATAAGTTTCTAGGCTCCCCTTGTCTTTATATATTGCAACAACACTATGCCCACAGGGTATTCCAGTAAGATTGCAGCAACACCATGTCATCCACACTCATGTTTGTTATGAAATGACTTGACTTGGAAACACTATTTATCTTGGTCCCATGAACCCCATATGTTCCAACCATGCCTTTCTTTACAAACAGCAATGACTCTGCCAATTTCATTGTGTTGAAATATTATATCATAACCAAGTTTAATTATCAACTCAGAGATAGCTTTCCTAAAAGTGGTATGGCAATCAAACACCATCCCAACCTCCAAATAAGCATCCTCATGTAAATTGGTCTTTGCATTGAATTTGTTGTATCTTATCTTGTTTACAATGAAATCATTGTCCCTCCCACTATCCACACTTACAAGGTCATCACTATCTTCATATTCAGATGCATTTCCCCTTTCCCAAGGTCTTCATCATATGGTTGGCTTGCAAGTTATCTTGCAACATTCCTTGAAGGTTATATTGGTTCATACATCCATTCATTTGCATCCCTCAAAAGATTTGGATTAACATCTTCCTTAAACAGGTCCTCTTCTTCCTCATTTGAGCTATTTTAAAATCTTGAAAATTTAAAGTCATTGCTTTCCTCACCTTAGTCATTATCAGGGTCTTCATCATGGTAGCTTGTTCATCATTGACTTCTAGCTCAACTGTTATAGTAGGTTGAGGTTCATTTTGTCTTACATACATATCTAATTTAGGTTCAAGTTTTCCAATAGAGGTCTCTACTCTAGGATTTTTGATATAGGTCTTTGGTTGAGATTGTTTAGCAACTAGCTCAATTTCATCTGGTTGAGTTGCTACAAATTCAATGCTCCTAACTTTCGTCCTCATTTACATCATTTTATGTTGTAATGAGAGTTACTTCATTTAGTTGCATGGGTCCAAACAAATTAATCTTACTACAAATATCATTCTCAGTATGTTCAAAATAAACCTCCACTATCTTCTGATCCTCCACTATCATTCTTTTCACTAGTGTTTTAACATGGTCATCATTAAACATCCTTGTCATCCTAATATCAAATAGTCTCCCAAGAAATTTGTAATAGTAACATTTTACATCTCTATAACCAAATGCCTCGACCTCATTAACAAACTCTTTCATGCTCATGCAATCAATGTATTATTTATGCCAATAAACAACATCATTCCTTATGTACTTAACCTCTGGAATAATTTTCAACACACCCTCATGATGTATCTCCACATCTATGTAACAAAACTCTATAATATATTTAAGAGTAATATTTTACACATAAGCTCAAATAGAAACCAAATTATTCAACACAAATAGAAAATAAATTACCTTATAACTAAATAAAACACTTTAAATAGATACCAAATAAATCACCTTATAAACATAAAAAATAAATCAAATCAACATAAAAAACCTAGCAAAAAAATTGAAATATAATCCATCAATTAAATCACCAACTAGATAAATCTACCCTAAGGTTTCAAAATTGGCCAAAAACTATACTACACTATCAGAAGAAAAAAAAATTCTTGCTAACCTATAGCCATTTTGCACTACCATTAACAATATTGCTTGTGAGTTATTGCTTCCAGTCACTGTGTTCACCATTGTCCTCTTCAGCCTCTCCAATTCCTGTTCTAGAATGAAAAAATGCAAAAGAAAAACAAATAGAGAAATAACGAGATTAAATGGGGAAAAATAGGTTTCAAGGCAAATTTTGTTTCAAGTAAATAATAAGAGGAAAAAAACATTCATGTGAGGTGGACCTTATTTCAAGTAAATAATGAGAAGGAACAAAATGAATTATTGAGTTGGATTTTTTTAAATGACTTAGACACACTATAATCTGATGTGGAATTTATTTCAAGTATAGCCAATGAGAAAATTAAACCTATCAAATAGATCACATGCCACTCACATGATAGACGATTTCCATAACTCAAATGGATAAGAGGTTTTATTTCCAAGTTATTCATAATTACAGGGGGTCAATTTCAAGTTTTCATAGTTAGAAGGGGTAAAATCTAACCACTCCAAAGTTGAAAGGGGTTTTGGAGTGGTTAGATTGCATTTTTCCTTTTTTTTTTGCATACTACACTTTATAATACTGCATTTTTTCCACATACTACATTGCACTTTTTGCATAATGATATCTATCGTGGAAGCTATCTTGTGGCTGCATCTTTAGCAAATGACATTTCATGGGAGTGGTGGAAAACTTAGAATGGTTGTAAGTATATTTATGAAAATATATTATATATAATCGATTTTCTTATATACTAAGGAGACATTTGGTTTAACTTGTGAAAATGGAAAAGGAATGGAATAAAATAAGGAGTAGTAAAGGTAATAGTAATAGTTATTTTTTAATTTGTTTAGTTTAGTAAAGAAATGAAATCACACTGTTTATGATTTTCTTTCTTGCTATTTGGTGGTGGTGATCAATAAGATGGATGATGGTTAATGGCAGTAGGTGGTGATGAACAGTATTCAATGGCGAAAGGTGATGGTGAGTGGTGATCAATAGCGACAATGGTGGTAGTAGGTGGTCAACGATGGAAGGTGGTGGTGAGCAGTAGTTAATGACAGTAATGGTGGTGGGCAGAAGTCAATGGTAGTAGGTGGTGGTGGGTGATGGGTGGTAGGCAATGGTTAACAATAGTAGATTGTAGTGGTAGATGGTGATTAACAGTGGTAGTGATAGTGAGCGGTGGTCAACAGTAGAAGGTCGAGGTGAATGGTGATCAATGGCAGTAATAATAATGGGTGGTGGTTAACAGTAAAAGATGGTGACAGGCGATGGTCAACGATAATATGTGGTAGTAGGAGCTTTATGAATTAAGAAAAGGAAAGAGAGAGGAGATTGTTTGTTGATTTCTAGATGTTAATTTTGAAGTTCGAGGAACCTACCTAGATCAATATATTGATAATTCTTGGTACAGTGTTCAATCACGCGGAAGAAACACGAATCCACTCCTTAAGAACCTTTTTACTTTGTTTTATCTTTGTCAAAAATGTGGAAGGAGAGAACAACAAGAGAGAGAATTTTCATTTCTTGTTTATAAAATAGAAAGACAAAGCAGCATTATAAATTTTATGTGAGGTCTTATGAGCGAACTGGGTCCAACGGTCGATTTCCTACATCTTTCACTCAGACATAGGGGCTCACACTCTCTCTCGAGAAACAAAGTAATTCATATAGGCAAACAAGGAGTGTGACTAGTCATACTATGAGAGCAATAATGGCTATACAACTATTAGGAAGATATAGCCGCTCTTTTAATTATTGTAATTAGATAGAGCAAGTATGACT